>PJEM01002165.1:145997-249498 GCA_004023845.1 Helogale parvula
AGAGTCTAAGGGTCTCTGAGTAGGGGGTTGGTGTCGGCGAAATATCTATAAGAAAGAACACAGACAACATGAATGGTGGAAGAGACCACACTTTACTGTGAAACTTGGTGTCTTATATACCATAGGTGATTACATCATCTTTCTTTTAATGATTACATTGTTTGCAACTTCTTAGGAATCACATGTTTCAGAAAGGATCGTTGTTTTTACGGAAGAGAGAACAGAGAGTTAAAGATAGAAGTGGAGTACAATACAAAAGATCAAAAACCATAATTGATCACTTAAAATACATCAGCAAGGGTCTTATTTTGCGTACATAGTGTAATATTAACTGAAGCTTATGACAAGGCCATTTTTCTTTAAAGGTTTAAACAATAGTCAGTGAGTAAGGTGCCTCTAACCAGGGAGGAAGTTTCAATAAGAAAATCTGCCCATATGCCGAAACCACAAATACCAAGTGGCGTGAATAATAGGGAAACTAACTCCAGTCTCTGATCCATTTAGGTCAGGCAGTCAGGTGCACACATTTTCAAGTAGGGGAAGCAGGGTCCCAAAGGCCGCACAGCACTTCTGGCTGGATGGATCCCAACATATAGTAATAATTACATATAGCATATTTAGTACTACATAAAGTAGTACCTAAAGTGCTATATGTACTATATATGGTATATAGTAATATAGTATCAAAATTATTTTTAATAACTTAAAAACATGACTAGACTTTCTTTAAATTTCTTGAAGGCAAAAAATTAGAATCCATCTAACTGGTAAAAGAAGCTATTACCACTATTAAAAACATTTTTGTAATTTCTGGAATATATACTCCAAAAATTTTCACTAACGATTATAACATGACTTTCTTGCGGAAGCACTTCGTTTTATTTAATAACTCATAAGCATTTGGGAAAATAAGATTTTGTGAATTATATTGTAGTTTAATAGTTTTAAAATAAAATGTCTCAGTCTAGGTGTATGCATGGGTTGCACACTGTGCAGCTTAAGGGGGTGGCAAGGGCAGAAACTCTAATACAATTCAGCCCTTGCATATACACAATGTGGTGGACCTCAAATGCTTTGGTCTTCCCAGATGCTATAAATATATTCTCATTAAAGTTAAAGACATAACTCAGTTTGTGGAAATAGACTTTGTATTATCTAGTCTTCCAAATGAATTCTCATCAACCCAATGAAGACAGCCTTCATTTATGTCAGGGGGAAAAATGTCTGTCTTCGTTTTCAGTCACAAGTGTTGCCATGTCTCCCTTGACCAGCCATCTACTTTTGAATTCTAAATTGGAGACAGAGAGATAAATCAGGCAGAGACACCTGCTGAGGTTGTCAATCGCATGGAATAAGTTGCAATTTACTTTGCTTCCAAGGTCTTTGCCTCCATCATCCTGGGCCCATTCCCTGGAGCAAGTCATCCTTTTCCAACAACCAAGGGATGGGAGGGAAGTCATAGAAAACAAACAACACCCTTCTCACTACCCACTCTAGCATGTGTCTGAATCCAGATGATCCAAATTCAGGCCAAAGCTCCTCCCTGAGCACCATGACTCATTGTGAAGAAGGATGTGTGACCCAGGCAGATAACCTAGTCTTGTGGGGGGTGTGGAGGGATGTTGGTGCACAGCAGTGGGTAGAATGATGGCCCCCAGAAAGACACATCCATGTCCTAATCTTTAGGGCCTGGGAGTGTGACCACTTCTAGAAAAAGGAGTCTTTACAGATGTAAGGAAGTCAAGGATCTCAAGATGAGATCATCCTGGAATATGCTGGTTGCCCCCAGATGCAATCTCAAGTGTCTGTATAAGACACAAAGGGAGACAGATGCACAGGAGGCCAATGAAAAATGCCATGTGAAGGGTCACCTGGGGCCACCAAACCTGGAAGAGGCCAAAAAGGATTCTCCACTAGAGACTTTGGAGGGAGTGCAGCCATACTGACACCTTGAATTCAGACTTCTGGTCTCCAGAACTGTGGGAGAAAACACTTCTTTTGCTGTAAGCCACCCCAATGTGGACCTAGTAGCCACTGAACATGGATACATGCTCTTGGACTTGAGCGAGGCTTGCCCGTGCTACTCACCCTAACTGTAGAGTGCTTGCTGCCTCCCAGCATCTTGGAAGATTCCAGAGGGGTGAACATGTGCCTTCAGTTTGTTTTGTAGGACAGGCGTGATTATAGCAGGAGAAATGGGAATGTGATACTGGTGTGGCTCCTGAGGAAGTAAAGTGGGAGCTGGTGCTGGAGTTGACTGGGTTGGGCCAATGATCCAAGGGATGAATAGACAGGATGGATGACATACTTAATTGTTTGTCACTTGGTGTAACGAGATGGATATTTGGTGTTTTATGTGAGCTTTAGTTTCTGATCCAGGAAATAAGAACTTATACTATTTAAACTTTAAAAAAAATGTCTGTGGAGTTTCTATCCCTTAAATAATGAAGTTGAGAACTAGTTCTGGGCAGATCGGATAATGATTTCCATGGGACAGACAGAGGCACGGTACAGCCTCCCCCCAACCCCACCCTGGACTCCATTGACTCCACATCTCCTCTTTTCTTTGTTGTTACATTCGTCAGTTCCATTCTCAGCAAGTCTGGACTCTGTTCTCAGTTATTCTCTTGACTCCCATGAAGAGGAACAGTGGCCTTGGCTCTGGGCTGGTCTGTGTGGCCCCTTAGTTTACATGTCCTACTAAGTCCTGGTCTGGTGATAACCAAAGCTTGTGTTTTTTCCTCTGTTGCTGTCAGGAAGCACGGGCACCCTAGTGCCTATCAAAGTGCCCCTAGAACCTACTGCCAGCCAAAGGTGAACAAAAGGTCAACTCAGAAGGAAAGTATGTCCATAGGATTGCCCGGGAGTGACACACCACCCTTCCTCCAGATCGATGGTTCTTAGAGACTGGGGTCACATACTGAGCCCGATGAAGGTATGGATATTCAATGATAGGTTACACAGGCACATTTTGGCATACAATTTTATAGAGTTCACAGGCAACTCCCCCAGTGGAAGTCCATTCTTGTAAAACCCAGTGGTTCTAAATATTTTTATTCTTACATTAAACCAGACCATTAAAGATCCTGGTCACGTAATTTAGTTACCTGCCGTCTCTGAGGTTTTATGCCATCTGCTTCCAGTAATGAGCCCTGAACAAAAGTGTTCTGCAATTTCTGGCTGAATTTGTGGTTGAACTGTCATGGATTCTGTTGTTCATGATACCACAAGGCTTGGTCCTCATGAAACGATGAGAAGACTTTGTCTCAGGTCTGCATACCAGAAAGAGCTATGCTTCCCTGCAATAAGTGTTTATGTTGTATGGATGCCAAGAATTACGTGACAAAACGTGTTCTCCTCCCTGAGTGTCATGGAACGGGCTTTGCATCTCACCCCTGCGTAGAAGCCTCATCTTGGCCCTTTCTCTTTTTTCCTTCATCTTGATTTTCTCCCTTGTTTGTTAAAAACTTGTTGATCAGGAAAGATGTTCACTGAGGACCTGTGAACATAGTCAAGGAAGATTCATGTCTCTTGTCTGTAGGGACTCCTCTTGTCGAATTCCGAAGCCCTTTCTCTCCCCGTTTCTTCACACCCTGTTCTCCACTCCCTCACCACCACCACCCCCAACCACTTGCACAGGAAAATCATTCAAAGACTGTTTCCTGTTGGTGCAGGCCCCTCTGGACATGAGCAAAGCACCCATGGAAAGTTCACAGATGAGCAGAAGTGGTACCAAATGAAAACTAAACACACATAAATATCAGATAAGTACATCGTGGATGACTATTTAAGACATTTGGCTTTTTTACAGGCATTTTTAAGTCTTCCTCCTTCCAAACTTTTTTTTAAAAATAGAGAACTACAATAAAGAGACAAGTACATTTCCTATATTTCTTACCCATCTATACTTCTTACCCAATTATGGTACAACTTCCGGTAGGATGCTCTCTGTTCCCAAACTGAGTTTGCTGGCTACATTGCCTTGTAAAAAATGCTTTACGACACAGCCAGCAGTTAGCCAATGCTTGGCTCCATTTGGATACTGGTGTGTATATAGTATTAGCTATTAACATAGCAGTTTAAATAACATGGCCAGTTGTTAGGCTCAGCCACAATTTGGAACGTAATACATTTCACTGGAATTAAAGTCACTATTATAACTCAATAACCCTCACCTCCCAGAATCAACCGTAGTTTATCTTCAAAGTAATTACTAGCTTTTTTATTTTTTCCCCTGAGAGGCATCCAATTTTAACAAAGCTATTCGGGGTCTAGTGTTACCACACAAGGGAGACTGCTTCTCAGTAATTCATGAGGGAAGAGTTATAACTAATTAGGTTCTTTTGCCCAAACTAAGACACAAATGAATCACAAAATTGACCCTTTTAAGTCTAACATCTAACATGTCTGCAGCTGTTGACAAGAAAAAAGCCAATGATAAATTATAATGATTGGAGCAAACAAAATCAAACAAGGTTTTAATTCATAAAAATATGGGAGAAATTAAGATGAGATCAAAGGAAATTTCAGTAGTTGCAAATCAAACAAGAGAAGAGCACAAAGCAACTTCTTGTCTTTAGCTTAAGGGCAACCAGACCAGGGCCTTGGAAACAACAAAAATTTTCCCCCAAATAAAGGTAAAAGAATTTTAAAAAATGAACCTGTGTTACCCTACTTGAAAAACAAAGGTTTTCTTAATTGTGGCTTCCAACATTTTAATAGGTGTCATCTTGTGTTTGAAGTATATTGATTCCCCTTGCCACCCATGAATTAGTATAAAGAAAATGGCAAAGGGCCAATTTCTTTCTAATAGGCTTCTATTGTTTGATCTCCATGTTCAATCTCCTTTATTCTCTCATTTTCAACCTAGTTTTGTACGGGCGCCTGGGTGTCTCAGCCGGTTAAACACCTGGCTCTTGGTTTCGGCTCAGGTCATGATCTCACCGTTCCTGAGTTTGAGCCTCAGGTCAAGCTCTGAACTGACTGTGGGGACTGCTTGGGGCTCTCTCTGCGTACCTCCCCCATGAATAAATACACTTAAAAAATTATAAAATAAAATAAATAAATCCAGTTTCGTAAGTCATGATGTTTGGTGAGAAAGTCCCATCACCTACAACATAAGTGCTGAAGAGGAGTATAAGAAAACAGACTTGAAAATCAGTAAAACAAGGATTCTTTAATTCTTTCTCTTATAATGATTACTGAGGTTAATGTCAACTGCTAATATTCCATGGAGATCATTCCAGGAGTTTTCTCTCTTTTTCCTCACTTTTCCCTAAGAATTCACTCTATGTCAATATTCCATCATTTTATTTCGCTTATTCACCATTAATGGCTTTTCTCAATTCCATGACCTTGTTCAGAGTGTTAATTCTGGGCCTCTAGAGGTAGACTAAGTAGCATGTAAAACGGTCCCTAGCTCCAGTACATGGTTAGTAGTGTTGATTCTGTAGTTAAACTGGCTGGGGGGATTCCCAGCACCCCTGTGCACCCGCTGTGTGACTTAGGGGGGCCACTTCTTCTCTTCAGATGCTTCCCTCATCTGGAAAGAGGAGGGGATCATATAGTCCATCACATTGAGTGCATTCAAGAAAGCAATTCAGTAATTCATGCCTAGTGCTTAGTACTCAAAAGCTCTTGACAAACTTGCTGCTCTGTTTGCCCTTCAAACTATAACCAATAGTAACATTATTGTTTCTTCAGTCGCCATTTGCCACAGCCCAGAGAATGCCTCAGATCTTTCTCAGTAAAACAACTTTGATGGTACAAGGGAACATGAAATCCCGCAAGCTAGGTCCAGGTCTGACAAGGCTACACTTCTGTTTTTGGCATTGGGAAGACCTTTATGCCAACTCCAAGGCAGGGAGAACTGGGTTGAGATCCATTCAGGCTTGAGGAAAAATTGCATGCACTTCCATATTCTCTACAGAATGAACGAAGGAGGGTTGGGGCAAGATCAGCCTAGATGCTGAGTATTGAAGCCCTGAAGTTCTGAAAAAAAGCTACAAAGCTGCACAGGTGTACCCACAGTGAGTAAGGCTGTGTGACATAGAGATACTCAAACTGAGGGAAATGGCAGGTCTCGACGACCTTTGGAAGCAAAGACCCTCATATGCCACAGAACCTAGGAGAAAGCCCTAAGGAAGAGCAGGGGGAACACCATCTAGAAGACACAGGAAAGGACATACCTCAGTCAAGTATTTACCACAGCCACTAAAGCATAATTCAGGAAATGGAGTAGGAGGCAGGTAAAACTGGTAAGATGCTAGAGAAGGTGATCTCTGAGGAACAGCAAAGAGAGAAGTGTGAAGAGAAAGCCTTCAAGGAAAGGGACACTAAATGAAATGAAGACATATGACATACAAAAAGTTTAAGTGAGGTAAATTAAAACACACACTAGAGAAAGTAATAACTCACATTAACAGGGTGGAAAGTAAAGTCATTTTATGGCAGATGAATTTAAGGGGGCTAATGGCAGTGCAGAAGAAAATATATGCAAGATTGAAAATAACAGTTTGATGACAAAAATGTATTTTGAAAGTCTCATAATGGATTAGTAAAGGCAGAGAGGCAGAGAGAAAGTGAGAGAGAGTAAAACATTTGCATTATTATCTAGTGCAGTCAGGGTAAAGGAGACATTTTAGCATTACTTTGAAAATAAAACAACTTTTCCAAACACTTCAAAATTATAAAACATTCTATATAACCATTGGTTAAAAATAAAATCAAAAGCTTAAGCTACAAATATAATAACAAAATTGGAATAGAACATACAAAACACCAAAGCATAGAACGAAGTATATACTTAGAGGAAGAGTCGCAACTTTACATGTTTTCATTATGAATAAGGTAAAACAAAGGTAAGTGAACTAAGCCATCAACTAAAGAAGCTCAAAAGAGTGATAACCAGTAAAAGAAGAAGACAAAGAAGGGAAAGACGGCAAGAAAGAAGAGGGAAGAAAATACTGGAAATATTTGAAATCAGATTAAATCTAAAAGCTATGTCTAAGAAAACAAGACAATCTCTTGGAAACAAACAAACAAACAATGACTCAGGAAAGTGAAAAGAGGAAATTGCCCCCCCAAAAAGAGAATTTTCTTCAAGTTAAAATAATACTAGACTTTGAGGCACCTTGGAGACTCAGTAAGTTATAATAAGTCCGATCCTTGATTTTGGCTCAGGTCACGATGTCACAGTTTCTGGGATCAAGCCCCATGTCAGGCTCTGCACTGACATTGTGGAGCCTGCTTGGGAATCTCTCTCTCTCCCTCTCTCTCTGCTCCTCCCCTGCTTACTCTCTCTTTATCTCTCTCTAAAAATAAATGAAATAAACATTTAAGAAAATAGTACTAGATATTAATAGGAAAATTTTAAGACACAAATGGAAAGATATCTCATGTTTATTGACTAGAAGAATTAACATTGTGAGAATGTCTGCAACACCCAAAGCAATCTGTAGATTCAATGCAATCCCTATCAAAATTCCAATGGCATTTTTCACAGAAATGGAAAAAAATTCTAAAATTCATATGGAACCACAAAAGATCCCATATACTGATGGCAATCTTGAGAGAGAAGAACAAAGCAGGCAGTATCACAATCCTTCCTTCATGAAAACATGTTCCTTTAATGAGTCAGTTGAGCATCCAACTTGTGATTTCAGCTCAGGTGATGACCCTGAGGTCATGGGATCAATCCCCGAGTCGGGCTCCATGCTGAGCATGGACCTTGCTTAAGATTCTGTCTCTCATAAAAAAAGGTTGATACCCCTAGTGGAAAACAAGCTTAGTACTAGGAAATCTGTTAAGATAATTTTATACATTAGGAGAACCAATATGAAAAACTAAGAATCCTACTCTTTGCCAAAAAACCGTTCATTGAATTTTAATACTATTTGCTATAAAAAAAAATAAACTCAGTAAACTACAAATTGAATACTTTCTTAGTATGATTTTTAAAAAGTCTCAAACCAACAGATGCTTAATTTAATTTATTTTACTTTAATTTAAATTTTTAAAGGTTTTTTGAGAGAGAGAGAGAGAGAGAGAGAGTGAGCAAGCACAGCAGGGGAGGGGCAGGGAGAGAGGGAGAGAGAGAATCCCAAGCAGGCTCCATGCTGTCAGCACAGAGCCCAATGCAGGGCTCAATCTCACGAACCATGAAATCAGGACCTGAGCTGAAATCAAGAGTTGGACACCAATCGACGGAAGCCCCCACCACACTTAATTTAATTTTAAAATGCTAAACATGTTCTGGTTAAAATCAGGAACATGATAATCATCACTGTTGTTTTATATAATTCTGAAAGTTCTGATTTATGCAATAAAATGGGGAACAAAAATAAAAATATAACCATTAAGAAGGATAGGCAAAAGTTATTCAAAACTGCAATAAAAAAAAACCTACTTAAAAATCCAAAAAAAAATCAATGAAAAAAATCTCAGAGAATAAGAAAAACCCATAAAGCTGGAAACTTAATTCTGACTTCTGCCCCAGAGACATGAGCGTCTCAGGTAGAGATCTTGTTCTCTGCACATTCATAACACTAAGAATCAAGGAATAACCTCATTAAGAAAAGAGGATTTTATTGTGAAAAACAAAAACACGCAACATGCTGTATTCATAGATAAGAATATGATGAATATTTAATACGCCCATTTTCTTCAGTGAGTATATAATTCTAATGGAATTCTAATCAAACCCCAATAGATTTTTTTCCTGGAACTTGAAAGTATGATTTAAAACCTCCTGAAAGAAAAAGCTTGTACAAATAGTGGTACATGTAACTATTCTACGTTAATAGCTTTCAAATGAATTATTTATCTTTGGTTGTGATAGCAACATCATAAGATAATATGCATGTCATCCTCAAATGTTCTCAATATTATTTAAAAATTGGAATCCCAAAATTCCTGGTTAATCTTTTATTTATTTGTATATTTTTTAAATTTTAGTTCCTGGTTAATCTTTTTATTTTAATGTTTCATTTGTTTTTGAGAGATAGCATGAGCAGGGGAGTGTCAGAGACAGAGGGAGACACAGAATCGGAAGACAGGCTCCAGGCTCTGAGCTAGCTGTCAGCACAGAGCCTGATGTGGGGCTCGAACCCACAAACTATGAGATCACGACCTGATCCGAAGTTGGACACTAAACGGACTGAGCCACCCAGGCGCCCCAGTTCCTGGCTAATCTTTTAAATAATTGTATGAAACGGCACCTTTCTGTAAAGATTAGTAATTACACCCTATGGAGGCAGAGAATATTCTGGAAACTCCATCTTCAGCAGTTGCCAAGTCTTCTAAATGCCAGTGATAACTGGCTACTCTGCTTGCAGATATGGCCAGACTTCACAGACTTCACGAAAAAATATTATTTAAAAAAATTTTTCAGTGGCGCCTGGGTCGCTCAGTCAGTTAAGTGTCGGACTTCAGCTCAGGTCATGCTCTCACAGTCCGTGGGTTCGAGTCCCGCGACAGGCTCTGTGCTGACAGCTCAGAGCCTAGAGTCTGCTTCGGATTCTGTGTGTCCCTCTCTCTCTAGACCTCCCCCACTCACTCTCTGTCTCTGTCTCTCTCTCAAAATAAAATAAAGACATTAATAAAATTTGAAAATAAATAAATTTTAAAATAAAAAATTGAAAGAAAAAGTTTATATTTGTTTTTTGCCTTTGTGTTCCAAATTTGTTTATCCCACGATATTTTAGTACATATAGTGAAAACGAAGTGACATCTTACTCTTTATTCGGGAAAGGAGTTTCACAATACAAAAGACTTGCCCACTTATGAACTAAGCTGAAAATCGGTTCTGGCTTACCTCTGAGCGCAGAGCATTAAACTGAAGAGCATTCATAGGAATGTCAAGGAATGTCAGATGGTACAGCACAAAACACCAGATCAAAGTCAGGATCTTGAAGAGACAGCTACACGTTCATGTTACTGCAGTATTATTCACGATAGGCAAGGTACAGAAACAATCCAAGTATTCCTCATGAAGTAACAGATAAATAAAATATACTTACAGTCAAATATTACTCAACATTAAGAAAGGAAAAATCCTGTCATAGGAAACAACATGGAGGGGCCTGGAAAGCACTGTGCTAAGTGAAATAAGACAGACACAGAAAGAAAAATACTGCATGATTCCATTTATATGAGGGAACTAAAATAATCAAACTCATAGAAGCAGAGAGTAGATTGGTAGTTGTCAGGTGCTGGGGGAAGGGGAAAATGGGGAATTGTTCAATGAGTAGAAACTTCCAGCTACACAAATGAGGAAGTTCTGGAGCTCTGCTGTATAAAATAGTTCCTGTAGGGGGCGCCATGGTGTCTCGGCCAATTGAGCATCCAACTCTTGATTTCTGCTCAGGTCATGATCTCAAGTTCATGAGTTTGAACCCCAATTACATACATTGGGCGCTGCACTGGCAGTGAGAAGCCTGCTTTGAATCCTCTCTCATTCACGTGCTCTCTCTCTCTCAAAATAAATAAATAAAAACATTAAAAAAATAGTGCCTGTAGTTGATGATGCTGTATTTACATGTTTAAAATATTTGTTAAAAAGGCAGATCTCATGCAAAGTGTTCCTACCACCAAAAAAACGGGGGGTGGTCATCAAGACACTTTTGGAAGTGACATCCATGATTATTACCTTGACTGTGGTGATGCTTTCATGGACGTGTGCATATGTCCAAACTCATCCAGTTATATACATTAAGTATGCACAGTTTTTGTATATCAATTATAGCTCAACAAAGCTGTTTTTAAAAAAATAACGTATAGCCTGTCTTCAGATTATGTGTCTCCCTCCCTCTCTGATCCTCCCCTGCTCACACTGTGCCTCTCTCTCTCAAAAATAAATAAAACATTTTAAAAAATTAAAAAATAACATAAGTAAACTATGAAATCAAGGTCTATGGGAAAAGGCCAAGGCATATGAAAAAAAATTTGTTCTCATGGTTACTCGCAAACTATAAATAAACACAATGATTAGAAGCATCAAGTTCATGTAAACATACTAAAAGACCTAACATGTAAATTCAATCAGAGGTGCAATTAACTCTATGGACCAAAATCAAAGTGATGAGTCTGAGCCTTCGTGGAACGGGTCAGTTCCCTTCAATGCTTTTCGTCTCCCATTCATATGTAGCTTTCTGACTTTTAAGGATGGTTTCCTCCTCTGGTGAAGATTTATAGGAGTCGAAATGACACAATTCTGTTTTAAGACTTCTGCCTAATGCCCTTGAACTACTACGGAAAAGCAGAGGTTTATACCAAAAGCCAAAGTCAGATTCTATCACCAAGACTCACATGGCCTCAGGGATTCTGTGATTCCCCCCCTCCTTGCCACTGGCATCTAGAATTCTATATCTAAACACACTTCCACTATGGACCTCAATTACTTGTGGGAAAAGCAAGTGCTCTGGTGTTCGGCCATATTTGTGGGCAGCTGTGATAGGAAATCTGATGTGCTGTAAACTGACTGCCCATCGGCCACCTTGCCTTTCTTCCCTCTACAGGCCTGTATTCTTTTAATTGCAGCATGCTGTTTCTGATTCTTGACAGTGCCCTCTACAAAGACATTGTTAGCTAAAGGCTGGCAGCATCTTTAAAGTAATAATTCACTTTTTTCTTGGATCGACAAAAATTTAGAAGGGTCTCTGGGGCATCATCAGCCCAAAAAGGAAACACAACTCTGCACCCTTGACAGAAAGGGATTAGATCATTTTTTCAAAGTTCTTCAGAGAAAGCGATCCCATTATTTATCAGGTAGCCTATTTCAGTGTCTTTTAAACTCCGAAGAAATTCTGGTGTTTAACCTAATCCCAATGTGTGAAAAACAGACCTTCACTCTGCCTTAAAAAAAAAAAAAAGGAATTCATAAAATTCTGAGCACAATGAGATTTCCCTCTGTTTTCTTCTTCTTCTTCTTCTTCTTCTTCTTCGTCGTCGTCGTCGTCGTTGTCGTCGTCGTCGTCGTCATTGTCTTCATCTTCATCTTCATCTCCGTCTCCGTCTCAGTCTCTGTCTCTGTCTCCATCTTCGTCTTTGTCTTCTTTTTGAGAGAGAGACAGAGAGAATTGAGCAGGGGAGAGGGTAGAGACAGAAAGAGAATCTCAAGTAGGCTCGACAATGTCAGCACAGAGCCCAGTGTGGGTCTCGACCTCACAAACAGTGAGATCATGACCTGAGCAAAAATCAAGAGTCCAATGCTCAACCAACTAAGTCACCCAGGTGCCCCTGTGTCATTGTCTTTTTATCAAGATTCTAGGGATGGTGACATAGTTCTCTCCTGACTGTGTCTCCCCTCACACACACAAACAACTAACAACTCTCCATGAATATGACACCACTGAGAGGATCCTGGAACATAAGGGTGAAGCTGAAGTAACCACTGCCTGCACCACAGAGACCAAGCTGGACAATTAGAAGGTAGGAGAAATGGCTACATGCTGATCACAATGCCCCTCCCCCGAGTCAGCACAACAGCAGGCAGAGAGGTCTCCCCTGAACCTCCAGTCCCTCTAGAGGGAAAAGAGAGCCAGGGGCACAACCAGCTTCTCCTACCTGCATTGTGGATCTCTTTCCAGACGCCACTACTCTGATCCCCCACCAGTGGGTTTGCAGGGTTATCTGTAGGATTCTGCCACTGGGAATCTGAGTGTGACGGAGAAAGGAAGAGGAGCTTACATGGTCAGATGCTCAGTCTCAGGCTGTGGTGTTTGGCACAGAAATCAGTGATTTTTCAGAATATTGGAAGGTGTCCACAAGTGGCACTAGTGTATTTTTTTTTTTCATTTCCAAGCACCTTTGGACAGTCCTTTGCTTTTCCATCTAAGAGTTGGCTTAGGAAGGCTTTGCTTCATTCTAGGTCATTGTTAGATTCCTTGTTAAAGTTGCATAGAAATAAAAAGATTCCATTGAGCCAAAAGACAGCAGTGATTCTGTTAGCGATAGTGAAAGTTGTCCCACACCATCACCCTCCTCTCTCTTGTCTCCTTCACACCAGCCACAAAGATTTTCAAAGGTAAGTGCAGCTTAGTTTATTAATTTTCTTTATATTTTGTGTTTTCTTTATTATTTTGTATTACATTACAGTATTGTCATCATTTTTATATGAACATTTTTGGGTTGTGGAGCAAATCATCTGAGTTGCCCTTATTTCTTATGGGGAAATTCACTTTGATACACAAGTGCTTTGGATTACAAGCATGTTCCTGGAATGAATTATGCTTGCAAACCAAGGTTTTACTGTATATCCAATGGGTTTTATCCAGTCAATTAAAAAAATGGAAATTCAACCATTCACAATAGCATGGATGGAACTGCCGAAGGGATTATGCTAAGTGAAATAAGTCAGACAGAAAAGACAAATACTGTATATCCTCACTTATATGTGGAATCCAAATAAATAAAAGCAAACCAAGGAAAAAGAGGTCAGACTGTGGGTAGTTACCAAAGGTAAAGGGTGTGAGGAGGGAGAGCTGGAGGAAGGGGGTCAATGGCACCAACTTCAGATAGAAGATAATAAGTGGTGTACACTTATTCCACTATACACTTGTACACCATATAAGGAATGTACAACATGATGACTGCAGTTAACAGTGCTGTGTGATTTATAAAAAGGTTGTTAAACAACTAAATCCTAAGAGTTCTAATCACAAGAAGAAGATGTTTTCTCTTCTTTTTATTGTATATATAGGAAACAATATGTTAGCTGAATTTATTGTGTGATCATTTCATAATATCTATAAATAAAACCATTGTCCATATGCCTGAAATATATATATGTGTGTGTGTGTGACATATGTCATTTATTTCTCAATAAAACTTGGAGGGGGAGCCAAATTTCAATCATCCTGTTATGAAACAAGCAATGGTACAAGAATGTCGCTAGAATCCATAATTCTAGACTTACTTCAACTTTTCCTGGGTTTCCTTTTGTGGATTTGAAAAGCATTGCATGAAATTATACAACTGTCTAAAAAGACACGGGAAATAACTTTTTTTCTCTTCCAAATTTTAAATTTTAGACAGATACTTGGAAGAGGAGACACATCTTGGTATCCTTCCTTTGCTGTCTCTGCCTGTTTTCTCATCTCTGAAAAAAAAAAAAGGTGATTTGACCACCATTCTGATTCTACAATTTATTTCTATTTATAGAAAATTGAGACTTTCATCATCGCCACATTGTCTGCTCTTGAAGAACGTGGAAGCACCTCCTGCATTACAGATGAAATGAGCCATGGTGGTGAAATATCTTTTTAAAAAATTCTTGCAATGATTTGAACTTTTCCCACAAATTGGGTAATAAAGTTAAAACAAAAAAAAGATTCTAGGTGAGTTCATTTTAAAAATGACCCTGATTCAGTATCTAGCTTATGTTTTCTACCATTGAAATGGAATCATTCATCAAGTTCACAATTTTGAAATAATGAGGTTCCTGAACCAAAAACTATGGACCAAAACTCCAGTTCCCTTGCAGGTCCAATTTCACAAATGACAATTATGATCTCAGGCAATGTATAATTCAGTTACAGACCAGCCACAGATGCAAGGATACAGACATATATGCCTCCATGGAGATGTCCTTCATTGTCTCTGGTCTTATTTTCAATTTGTGTACTTGGCAAGGAAGCAGTAGAAAAGACTGGGAGGGACATTCTAAGAAACTCAAATCTATATTACACAACTGCACAACAGACTTGGAATGTAGCTTAGGAGTGTGTGTGGGCTGCCGTTATAAAGTACCACAGACTTAATGGTTTCAACAACAGAAATTTATATGTTCACAATTCCAGGGGTGAGAAGTCCAAGATCAAGGTACTGGTTTCATTGGTTTCTTCTGAGGCTTCCCCTTTGCTTGCAGATGGCCATCTTCTTCCTGTATCTTCTCATGCTCTTTCCTCTGTACATGTCTGTATATCTGATCTCCTCTTCTTTTTTTAAAAAATTCCTTTTAACGTTTTAGTTTATTATTGAGAGACACAGTGAGACAGAGCATGAGCATGGGAGGGTCAGAGAGAGGGGGAGACACAGAATCCGAAACAGGCTTCAGGCTCTCAGCACAGAGCCCAACACAGGGCTCGAACTCACAAACTGTGAGATCATGACCTGAGCCAAAGTCGGATGCTAAACCTACTAAGCCACCCAGGAGCCTCTAATCTCCTCTTCCTATTGGATAGGACTCACCCAAATGATCTCATTTTTAACTTTGTTATCTCTGTAAAGATCTTATGTCCAAATACTGTCACATTCTGGGGTAGTGGGGTCAAGACTTCCACATATGAATTTGGGGGGTGCACATAATTCAGTCCCTGCATATAGGAAGTGTCAGTATTACAACATTCCGCAGAGGAATGATAAGGCTGTCCAGTACTTCTGATATAGGTGAACATCACTGACCCATTAGTCTCTAAAAAGTAGAAATGGGAAAAACGAATTGCATTTCCTCATGTGCATGGGTGGTGAGCAATTCTTGCTGAAAGGGGTTACTATTTCATTGGCAATATGGCGGACATATCACATAGGGAGTCCCATAATGATATTCATCTGCTTCTTCCCTGAACTCTTCTTTGACCGAAATCCTTCTCTTTATATGTCTAGCAACAAGATGAATGGCAGCTTTTCTGGGACTAGGTTGAATAACTATGAGTTACTGCATGGAGCAAACTACTTTTCTGACATGAAAAATGAAATGTGACGGGGTGACACTGGGTGTTCCAAAAGTCCTCCTCAATGCCTTTTTCATATTGCATATGAGCATAACCCGGTACAATGACAAGGAAAAAAGATGACTGTTTCTCTGAGGAGCAAGAAAACAATGATGATTGGACACACATGAATTAAAGGAAATCGAAGTGTGAGAAATTAGAATCAATGATGCTTTGACAAATACTAATTTTGAAGCTTATATATATATATATATATATATATATATATATATGTATATGTATATCAACTCCTAATACTTTTGTAAAGTTATGTCTTCCTATACTGAAAAAAAAATTTTTCCAGTTCATATTACAATGGGTTTGATCTGTTCCATGTGTTTTGAAAGAATGTGAGACATTTCCCAAGTAAAACTTGCACATCATAGCTATATTTCCTCTTCTTTCCCACAATCATCTTGCTACTCTTCGTGATAAAACATTCCACAGAAATTAGTCTATTATAGAATGGACTGTTTCTTTATTATAATTAAAGTATCTCTTAAAGAGAGATGAATCTGACTCACAGAGGGAAAAACTGGCAAGAGTTATGTTATGAAGACAACAAAATAAAACGTAGATACCCCATCTCAAGAAAAACACAGAAGCACAGAATTCAGTGTTGAGGTGTCTGTTTTTAGGTTGTCTTGTTTCTCTAAGCCAGACAGTTGTAAGGCTATTTCCATCCTCTCCTTTGAACCTTGAAATACTTCCTGGTAAAAACCTGCTTACTAAAGGTCCAATAAATGTCAAAAGCTTCTAAAAGTTTTGCACTGTAAGAGTAATAAAATGCCTTCATTCATTAAGTATACATTGGGCTCTTCCTCTTCTGGGTATTGTGCTGGATTAGTGCTTCTCAACCAGGGGCAGTCCCCCTACCCCCACGCCAAGAGACATTTGCCATGTCCTGAGACAGTTTGGGCTATCACACTGAGGAGAAGGGTTTGCTACCAGCAGCTAACAGGTATAGGTCAGAGATGTTGCTAAACATCCCACAATACACAGGACAGCCCTTCCAACAAGGAGCTATCTGGTCTAAACCTCCAATAGTGCCATGAATGAAAAACCCTGGAGATAAAAGGAAACTCATGATGAGTAGAAATTTCTAAGTTCACATAAACTTACCCAGCTCAGTCCAGCCTAAGTGGCCAATTAGAAGAACAATGAGTTAAATCATTATTATTTCAAGCCACTAAATTTGGGGGTGATTTGTTATGCAGAAATAGCTAACTGATACAAATTAGTCATTTAAAATGACCCAGAGGACAGCACCCAGAATGACCTTGTGAAGCTACAAGAGATGAGGGTGGAAGAAAGGAGTGCTAGAGGAAGGCAGTTTTAAGGGGCAATGGAGAGACAGATGGGGCAGGCAAAAGTAATGGGTCCATCAGACAGAGAAAATAAAATCAAGAGAGAACGATGCAGAGGGGTCAACAGAAGCAAGAAAGAAAAAGGAAAAGTGAAAGGGAAGTTTCAAGAATGAAGGGGAAAAAAACAAACAAAAAAAACCCCAGTCAAGTGCAAGTGGGAGGTCAGTAAGGAAGTGAAAGGGGCTATAGAGTATCTCCTTTAACGTAGTCACCTTAATGAAGAAACAAAGCTAGACTCTAGGACTTGGGCTTCAGCCACATGGCCAGCCTGAAAACTTGGTTGGCCTCCTGAAGGAAGATGTCAGTAGAGATTTGGGCCTCCAGTCAATCAGTGCCCATAATACCAGAATTAAGGGCACCCCTTCTGCCAGCAGCTGGAGGACAGTTCCTTTGGGGCTGGAAGACATCAAAAGGAGGAGGTGATACTGGCATTCTCTCAGGAGCTATGGCTTATTTGTGGCATGGAGCTTTGTGAAATGATACTGTAAGATAGAGTCATAGACTCTGGAACTTCCAAAACCGACATCCTCCAAAGACAAGGCTGGTGAAAAAAAAATGAATAAACCAGTCTACAACACTGATGAGTGCTTTAGAAATGGAGCTTGTCACACTGGTCAAATTATGCAGCCAGTAGCAGGGCAGTCACTTTCAGGGGCTCTCATTTCAAACAGCAAGTATTCAGGGGAAGCAACAAGGTCCCACGGAGATGAGAAGGGAACAACTAGGTAGAAGGGATCCAGCCACATACACACAAAGGGTCACCCCACTCAGCTGAAGAAAGTAGAGAAATTTTTGGAAAGCTAGGATGGCCAGTCAGTGAGTAGAACTAACATGGCCACCAAGAAATCTTCCTCAGAACATGAAAGAACAAGGTCTTTGGGGAAACTGGCATTAGTGTCATTCTCCAGGTGAAGACCCAGAGCCTTGCTGACATTGCATCTTGCCCGTAACTGCTCTACTTCAGGTTTGAGGGGGGCATGACTGACCATTAGATTTTGTTCATATTTTTCAAAGATGAAGTGTCTTCACCACTAAATGAAATCCATGTTCTGAGAACAACTGATATCCCATATGACCAAGATTCTAGGGCTGGGAGATTCAGATTTATGTTAATGGAAATTGATTGCAAAGTGGTCAAAGTAATAAAGCTGATCTGAGGGAAAATCACACGAATATTCATTTTCCCTGAATTCCTAGCCTAGACATTGTTTGACCGCACTACGTTCTATTTAGATTAAATAGAAAATATTAATCGACACAGATGGGTGAGGAAATTAAGACACAAAACAAATGCTATGATTTTTCCTAAAACTTCAAAAAGTTGGAGGATGAAAGTTGAATTCAGATCATAAGTGTTGAAGCCCATGGGCTTAAGAGTGCATTAGTTTTTTGGGTTTTATAATACCAATTTTTGCTATTATCGTTTCTTCCCTCAAAAACTTACCCCTCCTCAGAGTTATCGCTTTAAAAAAAAACTGACCCTTGTTCTTTATCTACTTCCTACAGCAACAGCTCCACTGAGAAAAAAAATTTAGATATTACAAATCTAATGTGGTAATGTGAAATAGATCCCATGAGCTGTAGGCTGGCTGCTCATAAACTGCACAGAAATTTAAATATTTAAATGTAAATAGTTAATACCCTGAAGGAGCAACAAAGGGCAATTCCTGATGAAGAAACCAAATAAAATCATCTTAAAACTATAGATTTTTAAAGAAGCAGAAGCATGCAGATTTCAAAACAGGAAAGGGAAACATGGACAGAGGACAGGAAATTTAGTCCATACCCACAAAAATTGCATAAGTGTCCAATTGACACATAACTGAGGTTCAACCCAATCTATAACTGGAATAGTGCAAATAAAATTGTGGTTCGTTGGGGCCCTGGGGTGGCTCAGCCAGTAAAGTGTCTGACTCTTGATTTTGGCTCAGGCCATGATCTTACAGACATGAGATCGAGCCCCACGTTAGACTCTGCAGTAGGTGTGGAGTCTGGTTAAGATTCTCCCCCTCTCCTTCTGCCTCTCTCTCTCTCCCAAAAATTATAGTTTATTTTTTGCTATCAGATTCCTAAAGGCTCAGAAGCTTGATAAACCCAGAGATGACAGAAAGTTTGAAAGCAGACGTTCTCACACGCTGTGAACAGGGCTGTGAATGGGCGCAGTGGACTGGCCCACATTCCTTACTGTCAGAGTGTAACACAGACATATCCTGTCATATGTATCCAACAGCCATGTGTACACAAGTGAGCTTCAAGTTTACTCACCCCAGATTGTTCGTAATAGCAGAAAACTAAGCACAGGCTAAATATCCCTGAGTAGCCAACTGGACATTGGTTTTTGGTGGGAAGAAAACTCTACAGTCAGTTTTTAAAACCTAAATAAACGTATAAGTGTCCTTAAGGGTGGAACTTCAAAACAGAGCTGCTGCTGCAAAAAAAAAAAAAAATTGGGGAAATTGTAATGCACGCGTACCCATGCAAAAAGAGGCATCCGTACACATTGAATATTTGTACATCAGCACCAGGAAACTACTGAAAGTGACTGGCCCTGGCTACAAAATAAAAAACAGGGAAGGTCGGGAACAGGGCCTGACTTTGAACTTTTACACGTACCATTCTGTCCTGTTTAAGTGATTTCCTGTGGGCATGCATACACCGCTTTTCTAATAACCAACTATTTAATGAAAAGAAGCCACACTACTTCAGAAACATAAACTAAAAATGAAATTTGGTTTTGATTGATAGTATCTAAAAGCTCCCCAAATCTTCCTAATCATCACTTTGATCAACTTAGTCTTGCACTCGGGCAGTCTAGGGGTCTATGGTGACCAACCGCCCCCTCCTTGTATGCTGGGACCAGGAGTTTCCAGGATACTGGGCTTTCCACCCTAGAACAGGACAGTTTGGGGGCATGATGGTCACCCTGCTGGGCCCAGTGAGATGCAGGGATGTGGGTGAGTTCCCTTTGGTTGGCTCCTCGGAGGCTACATCTGAGTTGTAGGGAAGGAGTTGGTGAGCCCCTTGGCGCATTCTTAAGCCACTTTCTTCCAAAATCAGCTCTGTTAGAAATACATGTAATGTTTTGATCTGTATCAGAACTCAGGCCTGGAAGGAACATCTGAGTGGTTCAGCTGCTTAAGTGTCTAACTCTTGATTTCAGCTGAGGTCTTGATTTCACAGTTCATGCGTTTGAGCCCCTCTGTGTTGATGATACACAGTTTGCTTGGGATTCTCCCTCTCTCTCTCTCTCTCTCTCTCTCTCTCTCTCTCTCTCTCTCTCTCTGTGCCCCTCCCTCCCCCACATGTTCTCTCTCTCCTCACCCATTTAAAAAAATAAATAAATAAATAATGCCAAAAAATCCACCCCAACTTAGGCCCCAAAGATGAGTGTTTGTCTTTAAGCCTTCTCTGAACCCTCAACAGGTAATCCTGGGCCTTGCTGCTACAAACAAGCACCCTTCTCCACATTAACACTTCGAATGGGGTTACCCCAGCCTGACACGATTCCAAGATGACCCGGGGCCAGAGGGGAGAAGGAAGCTGAGCTGTACTCATACTGGAAAACAGGAGAATTGTCATGGCCTTCAAGACAAGCAGCCTAAAACCCTGGAGCCCAGGTCAGGGGCCCCTGGGCAAAGTCATGCCCAAGAAGGAGCCATCAGGTAGATCTAGGGGGAGTGCTAAGAAACTCCTGGAGTCACAGATAGCTGGGTCGTGTTTCCGAGGGCCAAGGTTCCCATCTGCTCTGTTATATTCTGAGAAAAAGTCAAAGCACTGGTGGGGACCAGGCCAGTGACCAGTAGACGTGACGGCCATGCTCCATGCAACCAGGCAAGGCTTCAGGGAAAAACCCTCTTCTCATCAAAGACATGCTTTTGGGAACCACAGTATTTGTTGAGCCAAATGGTCTTGCAGATCCAGTGCTTTTGAGGTCATAACAGGGCAACAGGGAGAAAAGCAAAGCTTGAGGCCATGTTGGTGCTCTGTACTCATCCCTGCACCCAGAGGAGAACGGGAAAGCTAGTCCCACACCCTGGCTCTGATGGAGAGGATGCTTCAGGCTTGGCAAGACTTGGCTAAAGGAAAGCTGGCCCTTCCATTAAGGGAATATTTTGAGATCTTAAACAATGTTGTTTCTCTTGCATGTGAGTGTTTTTTTTTCACTCAAGTTCCCTCTTTGCCAAGGTCTCCCCATGCAAGTAGGTATTTATAAATCACTCTGCCTCAGGGGTGGGATGTGAGAGAGTGAAGGGCAGAAAGACCCCAAGACTGTAAAGTTTCTTATCCTTAACAGGAATAGCTGCTCCAAAGCCAAGAGAGGAATCCAGAGACAAAATACCCAAGACCTTGAGAGAATGATTTCCTCAAGACTAAGGAAGGATTCCCTTTGCCTGGTGGTAGAGTTGGGAGGCAGGAGTGAGGACACAGGAGCACGAAGAGAACAGAGGGACGATCCCCCCATTCAAGTGCACCTCAAATCCCAAGTCTAGCTGCAAGACACTGAGAAGAAACCATGGCAGAGCATGTCTGGTCCCATCATTCAGGATCCTAGATGGTCTCAAATATTTCTAAGCCCCAAGCCTGCTCAGGAGATCAGAGAGTCTCCCCACATGGAGGACCCATGTAGGGCCAAGCAGTGTCAGCATAGCCCCCATGGAGCTATTGGCCCAGAGCCCCCTTGAGCTTTTGCACTATATAATGTTCTGCAACCAGGGCTGACTGTAGAGGGAAGTGATGCAACTCAGATTAGCTGCAAAGACCCTGTTTAGACCCTGTGGCACTTTCTGGTCCAAATCTCGCTATTGCTAGCAGCCAAGTGCTGCAGACACGTGGCTTTCTGCCTGGGGCTGCTTCTCACCGTGGCTGCTGGATGAGCTCCCCCCTGGGGTCTCTATCTAAAACACTATTTCTGGTGTCTACTGACAACGAGGGAACACAAAAGACTCAACCATAAATATTCTATCTTTACTGTGTGTGCCTCTGCTAGTGCATGTTATCATTTGAAGGCAGCCCAGAAAACAAAAATAAACTTCAAAGTCCAAAGGGGACGAAAGAAGGACCCATAGGGTGCTCTTCAAATGAAAATAACTGGCTGACAGGTGCTCTGAGGTTGGTGGGCCACTTGGCTTCAATGAGCAAGTACGTAGTATGGATGGCAGATGCTGCGTGGCTACAGACTGACCCTTCCCTTTGGCTCTCAAGTTAGAATCCATAAAATCCTGTCACCTGGCAGGTTCAATTTTGTTCACTTAAGTTTCTTCTCTCCTACATAGTATTCTGCAAAACTGTAGACATCAAAGGCAGTGTACCATATAAAGTAACATGTACATAGAGGGGAAATGCCTTCCTAAACTGGTGCATGTCTCCCTTTTTGTACAGTTGAATTTTTTTTTTTAAGTCTAGCTTTTAAGTACATTGATTAAATGCTTTGCCAGGATCTGTGACATGTGCTCTACATTAGGGCTCTGTCCCCCAACACAGACAACCGGTCTTTTTAACATAGACCCTTGACTGTTAACTCTGTGCGGGCCTCATTGTTTCCCCAATGACTTGTTTACTTCCTCAACACACACCTGCTTTTGGTCCAACAAGTGCTAAGCATGATGCTTGCGATGTAGGCCTCCTGCCAACCGCCTTGTGAGTAAGATTGGATGTGGGTCCTCCCGCCCCAGTCAAGCCCTCAGCTGACATCTTAACCAACATCAATAAGAAATCCTGAGCCAGAACTGCCCATCTAAGCTGCTCCCCTGTTCCTGATCCACAGACACTGCTTGATAATAAATGTGTGTTGATTTGATCCACAAGATTTGGGGAATCACTTGTGATGCAGTGATAGATACTCAATTTACTTTGCATGAATGCGTACGGTCTAAAACCTGTAAATGGTCTCCACCACTTAGAGCAGAAGACATAGCATTGAAATCAGGTGAGTTTTGGTTACAGAGTCTTTTTGGATATTTTGAACTGATGTTCCAAAATTGGGAGACGTCACATAGACATCAGAACATCTGGCCGCACTGGCTCCACATGTCCGTAGAGCACCACCAGCTGGGCCAGTGGCGTGGCTGCCCCCCTTAGAAAGCAGGTACTCTTCGGGGCGCCTGGTGGCTCAGTTGGTTAAGTGTCTGACTTTGGCTCAAGTCCTAATCTCATGATTTGTGAGTTTGAGCCCTGTGTCAGGCACTCCACTTTCAGTGCAGAGCCTGCTTCACATCTTCTGTCTCCCTCTCTCTGCCCCTACCCTGCTTGTGTGCACAATCTCTTTCTCTGTCTCTCAAAAGTAAATAAAAACATTTAGAAAGCAGGTGTTCTCCAATGTACCAAATTTCCTCCACAACAGTAATAAGGGCATGTGGTAGTTGCCATTTTTATCCTTGCTCGCACCATTATTTGGTTATAACAGAGACATATTCTTGTGTAGTCATATCCTTATCAAAAGTGGGGGGAGGAATAGACCAAAAGGGTTCTTATTAAAAAAGAAATTTGGAAAACATCTTTATTTATTAAAAAACCTGTATTCTCATGTGTTTGATGTGTGTACAAAGTATATAAGAAACATAAGCAGATCTCAGTTCATGCCTTTGTCTTACCTGCCTGACCCCCTTAGACATCTGTGTTTATGATCCCAGATCTACAGGGCAGTGGTGCTTCATGAGCACAGTCCAGCTTTTCTGGAATCCAGTCCCAGACCGTTAATTTCTCATGCTCACCCCTCCTTGACTCATCCCACTCAACCCACTGGGATGGTTTCATGTGTCAGCTTGGCTCTGCTTAGCTGTCCAGTTGTTTAGTCAAACACTAATCTGTATGTTGCTCTGAAGGCATTTGTTTTTTTTAGATTTTAGATTAACATTTAAATTTGTGGGCTTTGGGGGCACCTGGGGGGCTCAGTTAGGTAACTGTCCAACTTCAGCTCAAGTCATGATCTCACAGTTTATGGGTTTGAGCCCCGTGTTGGGCTCTGTGCTGACAGCTCAGAGCCTGGAGCCTGCTTCACATTCCATGTCTCCCTCTCTCTGCCCCTCCCCCACTCACACTCTGTTTCCCTCTCAAAAATAAATAAACTTTAAAATTTTTAAATTGGGGGGCTTTGAGTAATACAGATTGTTCTCCATAATGTGGATGGGCCTCATCCAATCAGTTGAAGGCCTAAAGAGCAAGGATTGAGGCTTTCTGAATAAGAGGGAATTTAGTTTTAAGACCCCAACCTAGAAACCTTGCCCAAGTTTCCAGCCCACCTGGGCACATGTAGAATTCAGATGCAACACTGCAATGTCAACCCCTATGAGCATTTCCTGCTTGTCCAATCAATACATTTTCCAACCCTTACATTGTGCGAATCAATTCCTTCTCGGTCTCTTTCAGTCTCTCTGTCTCTCTGTCCCACCTTCTCTGTCCCTCTGTCTCTGTCTCCCTCTCTCTCTATAGAATATATATATATATATACATATATATATGCTCACTTTGTTAGCACATATACTAAAATTAGAATATATATGCGCATATATATATATGCATATACATACATAAACTATTTCTCTGGAGAACCCTGACTAATACACACACTACTATTACCAGAGTTCTGTCCTGCCAAATTCATATGCTAAAATCTTATGTCCCATTCTGATGGTATTTGGAGATGGACCCTTTGTGAGGTTATTAGGGTTAGGTTATGTCATGAAGATGGGGTCTTCATGATGGGATTAGGTCCTTGTACAGAGAGGAAGAGAATGTGGAGATGTCTCTCTCTCCATAGGAACAACAGAAGAAAGGCCACATGAGGGCACAGTGAGAACGTCATCTGAAATCCAAGGAGAGGGGCCTCACCGGACACTGATCCTGCTGGCACCCTGATCTCGAGCTTCCGGTTCCTAGGACTGTGAAAAAACATATTTCCATTGTGTAAACCATCCAAGTTATGGTATTTGGCTATGGTAGCCGGAGCCAACGACCACACTCACTCGCCACATTCCTTACACTTCTGATTGGCTTCCAAGTTCTTGGTCATGCCCTTGGTCCTTGGTCATGCCACTCCTTTACACCCAGAACATCTTGACCCATCTCGCCCTCAAAAATGCCAGCTCTTCCTCTAGGACTTGGCTGAGGCATCGCCTTGTCCAGGCAGCTTCTCATGACTGCAGAGACTGGGATATGTGATCTTCCCTGCTGACACGTTCTCTGCAGCCCCTCTCAATTCACGTGTTAAATTGGAATATAACGGTCTCCTTGATGTGGGCCACCAGAGATGGACTATCTCTTACTCTGTCCAGTGAATGAATGAATAAGCAGATGAATTCTAACATGTTATTACTGAGGAGGACAAACAGACAGAATATTTTTAGACGAAGTAGTTCTATGGAATTATCATGTAAATCACTGCAGAATAGAATAAATGCTTTGTAATTTAGGGGGAAACAGAAGGATTTTCTGGGCTTCTGGCAAAGCTTTTTCCTAACTCAATCATTTCATGCACGGCTTTTGCAAGCGCGTCTTCTGCTGGTCATAATTATGCGTCTCCCACCCCCCACTGTTTTGAATTACTTTGTGCTAACCCCAAAATTGTTCCACAGAGAATCGGATTTATTTGCTGAAATGTGATGAGGAGAAGTGGGATAAGAGACATACTTCACATGCGGCGCCCGTTGCTAGCACAGCTGTATTTCTGAGAAATATATTTCAGTCCTTTTGCTCCATTTCTTTTGTAATTTAATAACTGAAGTACAAAGCTCATGAAAGCTGGGAATGTGTTGGAAGGTCAGTGAGGAAAAATGTGCGTGGTACAGTTAGGAGAGACAAGGGAGTTAAAATAACAGGGGAAATTGATCATTTAGGATCTTTCTGGCCAGTGGTTTATGGCTAAGTGTCTGTTTTGGCTAAAGACCCAGCACTGGCTTATATCCACTGAAGGGTGGAACAGATAACGAATTCAGGGACTGAATTCCTTTTGTGCCTCTATGGTAAGTATAATTACTTGTTTAAAAATTATTTCATTTAAGGCCAGTAGAAGGATATCTACATGTCCACATATAAAAGCAATGGTAGTAGCTGGTTCTGCTCTTTCAATGCCTACACATCCAGACAGCTTTCTCACCAACCACAGAGCCTTGTACATAGCACACGCCTAATGCCTCTGATAATGTCTTCCTCATGCGCACAAAGAGCTCTATGTCAAATATCAACATTAACGGAGACGCCAGAAATGTGAACAGGTCCCTAGTGGTGGATTGGCTGATATCCCTCCCGGAGGAGCAGTATTCTGCAGTCTTCACTTGGTATCGCGTCTATAAATGGGATGTAAATAACATCTCCATGGTTTCCAAGGAATCTACTGTTATCCACACCAGCGTTCATGATAGCAAACACAACATTGCAACTGAACTTTTTAAATCTGCTCTTTCAGGAGAAGTCTGGTTTAGTTTAACAGATGCCTCTGATGCTGCCTGGTCATCTGATGCTGTGATGCAGCACAGAACACAGGTTTCACAAGCAGGCAGCGTCCCAGCCCTGTCCAGGTTTGGCCTCACCAGACATGTGATCTCGGGCAAGATGTTTTGATTCTCTGAACCCCAGGACCCTGCTCTGTAAAAGGGAGCTGATAAAGAATATCCTTAAGAAGAGTATGAAATGAGTTCAAGCATTTAGAATAGGAATTGGCACATAAGACATGATCACAAATGGTAGAGAGTGTTTGTAACTAACTGTGGTTGACACCATGGCTCCTGATTCAGGATTCTGGCTAGGACTTCAAACAAACAAGGAGAAAGCCTCTCCTGTTCCAGAATAAAGTTCTAAACAATTCCTTCAGCTCTTATTAAAAGACTGAAAAGCCAGGGGCACCTGGGTGACTCAGTCGGTTAAGTGTCCAGCTTTGGCTCAAGGCATGATCTCACAGTTTGTGAGTTCGAGCCCTACATTAGGCTCTATGCTTACAGCTCGAAGCCTGGAGCTTGCTTTGGATTCTGTGTCTCTGCCCGCCGCTACCGCTGCTCACACTCTGTCTCTCTCTCTCTCTCAAAATTAAATAAACATAAAACAAATTTTTAATAAAAAATAAAAGGTTGAAAAGCCAGCCTAGCAACCAAACTGTGTATCTAGCATGATCTATGCAGTTTGTGTGCAAATCCAACATATATATGTATATAATATAATATAATATTACATAATTATTATCATATAGAATATAATGTATGCATATAGCATAAATATATATAATATTTGTACACACAGATGCACATGTGTGAAGAAATGAGTTTACAGAAGGGAATGATCCAAAACAGACTTGTCAGCCAGGGGCAGTACTGTGGATTTTCCATCACAAGAAGGAAGCAAGCAGCTTGGCCACCCTCTCAAACTAAGGAAAAGGAGGTTTCAGCAGAGATCTCAGAAAGAACTATACACACTTTAAGGGCAGGAGATTGGGATCCTACAGCTGCATGCTGAACCAAAATGGAGATGAGTCCTGAGAGCTAAATGTGTGTTCTTTGGATCCGAGGGTACATGTAAACAGAGGCAGTTGTCTGCTTCTCTCTTGAGAATTCTGAAAATGGCAGATGGCTGGCGCAGTGTACTGAAGGAGTGAGGGAGAAGGGACCCACTTAGGATCCTTGTGTGTGACCGTCTTGAACCCAAGGATGTAGAGAAGGTGATGAGGCCAAGCAGTTTGGAAGCACCCACCTGATAGGGCGGCATGTGGGCATGAGGGGTCCCACCACCAGGAGGCTGTGGACACACCATCAGAACAAAAGCAGAGGGAGGGTTGCAAACACCCTCCAGAGCTCAGCGATGTATTTGCAGAGATCTCTGTGTGGCTTCCAGACCATCACAGAGGCACCTCCCAAGGGAGCGCCAGCTTTGGGGGACCAACCACACAAACAGGACAGGTGGGTCACAGTGGTGCCCATCATGGAAGACATGTCCTGTTTCCTCCTGTCAGTTTTCCCCACCCCCATCCTGGAGACATGGACGGAGGTAACGAGAACTGAGGCTGGGAGCATTTGCACCAGATGTGAGGTTGAAGCTTTCAGCCTCACTAGACTTCCTACCTTGCAGGAAGCTTCTTTACCACGTGAGCTGACGCATTGAGAAACCTGTGGATCTGCCTGGGGTGTCTCCAGTAGGCAAGTCAAGGAAGTGCCACAGAGCGATATTAAAAAATAGAAGTAGGAGAAAAATAAAACCATTTTCTGCTTGTATACTTCAAGTTCAGAGGCCACAATAAACCGGCCTCCAAATATGCATTATTATGACCGCACTTCCCGAGTAGAGACAGGCACACCCAATTTTAAAGGATAGATATGTCTTTTATTGCCAACAACCAAGGCACAAGGTGGGTGTGGGGTTCTCTTCAGTAATTCTGTACCGTCTCTTTGTGACTATCACATTCAGTTAAGCATGACCTAATTTAGGATGTCAAAATTATTATTAGATACATTATTACATATATTATTATATATATTATATATTAGATAGTAGTATAATACATATATAATACAATTATATCATAATTATAATATCTAATAATAAAATTAAGTGATATCTAATATTATATAATGATTAGATATATATTGTTTAGATATATGATATCTAAAAATACAAAAATACTATAGAGGAACAAAGCTCCAGGGACTGTAGTCAAATTAAGTCAAATCCAGATTTCCACCCAGTCTATGTTTTATAGCTTTCGCTTACGCTTACACACAAAACTCTTTTCCCCTTGATCACTGGAATGTGGGTTCCCTAATTTCTGCCCTCAGAATTTCCCCAGACTAGCCCCTTTCCTTCAGAGGCACAGAACTTCTTCAGCAGTGGAAATTGTACTTCTCTTTATTCCACAGTCTCTGAGCATGCTCAAGTCTTTCTACAACAGCTTCTGGTGTGAGTTCTACCTCTAGATTTGCCTGGAGAGCAAGTTTGTTAGAATACAGCCTTCAAGGTTGGGAGAACAATGGTGGTCTGCTTCGGATCCTTGGCCTCCCTCCCAAAACAACCATGAAATCAATCAGGAAAACAAATGACACTGAAAGGGACCCATGCCTTCAGCATGGAGAGAGAGAGAACCGCAAGCTTTGCGGGATCTCAGGGGAAAGCACCAGCTTCCCGCATAGCTCCCATGCCTACTCGCTGCTGCTAAGAGCCTCTGAATGCAGAAGAGCAGAGAGGGGAGGCTGGGAAGATTAGAAAAAAAGAGCAGAGAGAACCGAGGGCTTAGAAAAACTACAGGCGAAACTGCCCCCAGATGGAGGAAGGGAAGCCATCAACACGAAATGACAGAACCCCAGTCAGGAGCTGGAGATTCCTAGCCCTGCTGTGGAGAAGACACTTGCAAGTGGGTGGGACCAGAGACGGCAGCCTGGAAGAAGCCTCACTTGTGGGGGAGACACTGAAATGTAGACAAAGCATGGCACCCCGTGGAGATGAGGCAGTGAAGGGAAAGAAGAGAGTAAGTCTCCTGCAGAATAATTGAACAAATGAAACAACATGCCTGGCTCTTGGTTGGGAAGCCTCAGTGTTATCCAGATGTCAGTTCTCCCTAAGCTAGTTTATAAATGTAATGCAATTCCAATAAAAATTCTGAGGAGCTTTTTAATGGAGCTAGGCAAGTTAGAAAAATAAACACACAAGAATGGCCAGGAAAACACTGCAAAGGAAGAGCTCAATGGGTGGGGGAGGGAGGGAGTAAAAGTAATTCCAGATATTAAAACATAATACAAGTCCTATACAACTGAAACAGTGTGGTCGTGGCACATGAACAGACAGACGGTGGAGTAGAATACAAAGTAAAGAAAAAAATGCAAGAACAGGCATCTCAAATCACTGACCATAATTTCTTCGATAAATGATATTGCAGTGATTGGTGAGTCATTTGGAAGAAGATAAAATTAGATCCATTCCTCCACCCATACATAAAAATAAACTCCAAATAGATCAAGGATCTAAATGTATATATATAGGGGCACCTGGGTGGCTCAGTCACTTAGGCGTCTGACTTTGGCTCAGGTCATGATCTCATGGTCCAAGAGTTCAAGCCCCGCGTTGGGCTCTGTGCTGTCAGTTCAGAGCCTGGAACCTGCTTCAAATTCCATGTCTCCCTCTCTCTGGCCACCCCTACTCATACTCTATCTCTCTCTGTATCTCAAAAATATGAATAAATGTTAAAAAAAATTTTAATGTGTATGTATATATGTATTAGAAGAAAACAGGGATAAATTCTTCCATAATGTGAGTATAGTAAAAAGGCTTGCTAATTATGACTCGAAATTAAATACAATCAAAGATTGACACATTTAACTACCTAAAAATAAAATAAAATTTTGGGATGGCATATATACAACATAAGCAAAGTCAGAAAATGACAAACTGAAAGAAAATATTTACAACATACATAAAAGATAAAGGACTCATATAACTAATGCATTAAAAAATATGTGAAACTATAAAGTCCGCTGTAGGTTCAATGCAAACTCCATCAAAATTCTAATGGTAATTGCTACATAAATGGAAAAAAATCTTAAAATTCATATGAAACAACAAAAGACCTTGACTAGCTAAATCACTTTTGAGGAAAAAAGAACAAAGCTGGAGGCATCACACTTCCTGATTTCAAAATATATTACAAAGGTATGGTAATCAAAACAGTGTAACACTGGTGTACGAATAGACATACAATCTAATGGAATAGAATAGGGAGCCCAGAAAGATACCAACACATATGTAGTCAACTGACCTTTGACAAGGATGCCAAAGCTATGTAATGGCCTTGTAATGGGGGAAACGGTAGAGATAAAGGGTGTTTGAGATAACCAGATGTCCACATGCAAAAGAATGAAATTGAACACTTATTTTACACCATATACAAAATCAACTCACAATGGATTTGATTTAAACATAAGACTTGAAACTGTTAATTTCCTAGAAGAAAACATAAGGAAATTTTTTTTCCTTATTGGCTTCGGCAATGATGTTTTTGGATATGACACTAAGGCACAAACAACAAAAGCAAAAATAAACCTGTGGGATTACATGAAAAGTTTCTGCCCAACAAAGGAAATAATCAACAAATGGAAAGGTAACCTTCAGAATGGGAGAAGAGGTTTGTAAAGCATATATCTAGTGAAGATTTAATATACAAAATATATGAGGAACCCTGCAACTCAATAGCAAAAGAAAAAAATCCCAAATAACTAAAACACCCTACGTGAGTGTCTTGGGTCCACTCTGTAATTGGTCAATACTCTAAATGTTGTGATTGGGTCCCGCCAAAAGTAACAAATACTCTAGGCAGTGTGAATGGTTAAACCTACGGTCATAATAATGATTGGATCACTGTACCTGTGTCACAGTTTCCTGTAGCTCCCCCTTCCCAAACCCATAAAGGCCCTTCCCTGCCTTTGTTCGGGGCTCTCAGCATGAATCCACTGAGCCGGTAAAGTCTGTGAGCCCAAGCTTAGGCTCGGCCAGCCTAAACTCATAATAAAGCCCTTTGCTTTTGCAAAAAATAAGAATAAAAAATAAAATAAAAATGGGCAAAGAAACTAAGTAGACATCTTTTTCAAAGAAAACACACAAATGGCCAACATGTATATGAAAATGTGCACAGCTTCAGCAATCATCAGGGAAATGAAAATCAAAACCACAGGGATGTTATCTCACACCTTTCAGAATGGCTGGTATGACAGATATAAGAGGTATAAGAGGCGTTGGCAAGGATGTGGAGGAAAGGGAATGTGCACCGTTGATGGGGATGTAAATTCACGTAGTCACTTTGGAAAACAGTATGGAGAGTCCTCAAAACATTACAGTATGATCTTGCAATCTCACTTCCAGCTATGTGTCCAAAGGAACTGATATCCTAATCTTGAGGAGACATCTGCTCCCCTATGTTCATTGCAGTGTTATCCACAACAGTCAAGACATGAAGGTGATCCAAATGTCTTCAATGGAAGAATGAATTAAAAATGTATAAGGATGGAGCCCCAGGGTGGCTCAGTCGGTGAAGCAATCAACTTCAGCTCAGGTCATGATCTCATGGTTTGTGAGTTTGGGCCCCGCATAGGGCTTTTTGCTGTCAGCACAGAGCCTGCTTCAGATCTTCTGTCCTCCTCTCTCTCGGCCCCTTTCCAACTTGTGCATACTTGCTCTCTCTCAAAAATAAGTAAAACATTAAATGTAGATGAATAAAATGTATTATGGACATACAGTGGAATATTATTCAGGATTCAAAAAGAAGAATACCCTGTTATTTGTGACAACATCAATAAACTTGGAAGACATTGTGCTAAGTAGGCCAGGCACAAAAGGACAGTAGATTTATTACAGCAGTATTAAAAAAAAGCAATTCTGAAACTAGTTTAGATGCATTATAAAACTGAGCAAGTTAGAGGCACCTGGGTGGCTCAGTCAGTTAAGTGTCCAACTTCGCCTCAAGTCATGATCTCACAGCTCATAAGTTTGAGCCCTGCATCAGTCTCTCTGCTGACAGCTCAGAGTTTGCTTTCAATTCTGTGTCTCCCTCTTTCTCTGCCCCTCCCCCACTTGCACTCTGTGTCTTTCTCAAAAGTAAATAAACATTAAAAAAAGAAAGGGGGCGCCTGGGTGGCTCAGTCAGTTGAACATTCAGCTTCTGCTCAGGTCATGATCTCACGTTTGTGAGTTCGAGCCCCACATTGGGCTCTGTGCTGACAGCTAGCTCAGAGCCTGGAGCCTGCTTCACATTCTGTATCTCCCTTTCTCTCTGACCCTCCCATGCTCGCACTGTCTCTGTCTCTCAAAAATAAATAAAAACCATTTAAAAAATAAAAAGAAGAAGAAAAAAGAAAAAAAATTTTAAAAAGACTGAGCAAGTTAATAAATATGTTAGTATTTTGGAAACCCCAGGTCCTCACTATGGAAGAAGTGAAATGTATATGAAAAAAATGGAGAAGGCAAGAAAGAACCTTACTGGGGTATGTTGGAATTGGAAGTATTAGTGTGGACTGGGAACTCATATTTTCAGAACTGTGTGTGTGTGTATGTGTGTGTGTGTACATACATGTTCATGGGCACTTGAATATATGTATACTTATGTATGTGTGTGGGTATGTTTTTAGTCTCTGTAAGCACTGAAAGAGTCAAGCATTAAGGACACTCTACTGCAAAGAGCACATCTTGTACCCAGAGGTTGGTCTCCAATACCATTTTACACTAAAAGCAACCGGGACACATTGGAGAAATGACTAATTTCAGGTCTGTGGCAGTGTAGGTACAAGATAAGCCTGGGGCATTTTGTTTTTCCAGAAACTAAGGAAGTTAAAAAAAAAAAAAAAAGATGGGACCAGTCACAAGGACAGAGGAGCCAATTGAAAGTGATCCCACTGGCCTAATATGGAATATCTGAGCACTAAAATAATTAAGTACAGTAATGAATTATCAACCTAAAAGTCCAGAAATTCATAGCATAATACATGCATGAATAAATAAGTGAATGAATAAATAAACAAATGCGGGATAACAAAGGTCTCGTGCTCATGGTAGGGTGCGATGCGCTGCCAGTAAAGGGCATGGTGGACCAGGGAAATTTGCAGTCAACAAGGTAAATATCTAATGGGAACAACAGTCACCAATGGCTGTCTAATCATCAGTGGTACTTACCCTGGGAGAAAATTTTGTTGAGGAACAAGATACTCTGGATCTTCTTAAAGTGTCTCCCCACAGACTTGTTCTTTGTTGCAAGGGAGGAAGTAGTAGTTTTACAGTGGAAAAATTAGGCAACACCTTGAGCAGGTGATCAAAGTTGATGTCCCCTGTGTGGAGCAGGTGGGCTTACCACGTGCTTTGAGATGCAACATCTTAGAAGGACATTTCACCTATACAGCTTCCTGGCTGAGAAGGCACCTCAGCCCAAGCCAAGGACATGTCAGACAAGCATAAAACAAGGAACATTCTATTTAAAAAGTGAAGGGGAGTCCTGTAGTCTTCAAAAAATTCAATGCCATAGGAGACAAAGAAGAACTGTGGAACTGTTCCAGAATACAGAAGGCTAAAGAGTCAGGACAACTAAATCAAATACCTGATCCTGAACGGGACCCTGTGCTGGGGAGGGAAAGTGTTATCAAGGGTGTTAGTATTAGGTCAACCAACAAAATTGGGATAAAGGCATTAGATTAGTTAAATGTTACATCAATGTAAGTCAATACTATACAATCAATAATGCCCTGTGGTTATATATAAAAAAATTCCCTGTTCTTGAGAAATACACACTGAAGTATTTAGTAGCAAAAAACCACAACATATATAGCTTTCCTTCAAATGGCCCAGAAAAAAATTTATGTGTATGTGTATAAATATGGTGAAAGAGAGTGTAAATGGGGTAAAAAACAAGTAAATCTGGGTAAAGAGTATGATTTTTGTTTTTGTAACCTTTGTGAATTTGAAATTATTTGCGAGGAACATTGTAGAAACAAGGTCGTTCACTCTTCACCAGCTCCCATTCTTCCCTTCGGATCCACCCTGCAATTCGCTCTCACTGAGCCTCTGTCTTTACTTCACTGAAATCGATTCTGGCGAAAGGCCCTTGTGTATCCCCGAAAGGAAAACCCAGTGGGAGTTCTTCAAATCTTTGTCTTGCTTGGGTGTCTGATAGAATTTGCTTCTTCTGGTCTCCTTGCTTCTTAAAAATCAATACCTCCTTAACCTCCAGCCACTGTTCCTTCTCACCTTTATGATCATCTGCTTTAGCCTTCCTTTCTTTCCTTTTCCTCCTCTGCTCCTCCCTACAAGGTGTTTCCCAAGCTTCTTTACTTGGGTCTCTTTCTACTAAACATATTGTCCCTGGGAATATTCTTCTATGCCCATGGCTCCAAATACTGCAAACTGTATAAACAGTTAAATGGCTGATTGTTTAAAAACTGGTGAACATGAGTGTATCATTTAGCTCTTGCTGTAGAAAAAACAACCACACAATCTCTGTAGCATTCAACCTAAAGCCTTTCCATTCATGGGTGTGTGTGTTGGCAGAGTTTGACTCATCTCCATGGAGATCTACCCGACTTGGCCCTGAGCTGTGGGTTTGGTCCAGGTCTGCTCCGTGGGTAGCTCATCCTCCATGGAACAGCGAGATAGCTGGACACGTTCTTATGATAAAGGCAGAAGACAAGGGAGCTAATAGAATCATGTCATGTCTCCAGGGGGCTGGTCCCAAACTGGCTCCTTGTCATGTCTACTCACATCCCATTTGCCAAAGAAAATCACCTGGTCAATCTCAGAGTCAAGGGGCAGAGAAGGATGCTCTGTGTCCAGTGGGGAGAACTGCAAAGGCTCATGGGAAAGAGTGTGGCTACAGGGAACGGGTGACCCTAGAACCCTCCGGTGTTAAAATGTATGAACTCGTTTGGAAACTGTTTCCACTGGCTCTTGCCCAGGGTCCATCACCACTGAAATGATGCAGGTATGCTGGGCAGGAGCTGCTGGCCACAAGAGTTCCTCATGGCAGGGGGTGGGGGAGCACCAGGAAGTACAGTTCAGGAAGGGAGCAGAGAGGCATTCCACCTAGAAGAGCCAGTAAGGGAGGCTTTTAAAAGAGGCTTTTCTACTTTGGGACCAACAGCCAGAGCCTCTGCCTCTCTAAGGTTTGCAGATTTCTTCCCCTGTCAAAATATGTCTGGGGAGTTTCCTGAATGTCACACTACATGTGGGTCCTGCTGTGCCCTCCTCTCCTGACACTGTCTCTTCAGGTCCCCTTGGGCAGAGCAGCTGCTGCTGTGATGCTCTGGGACCTGGCAGATGTGGTCACTCGGCGGGGGCCTCGGCGCGCCCCTCCTGTCTGCCTCAGGTGGTAGCTGGGAACCAGGAGACTGTCAGGTTTTCCGACCAATGAGTCATCTGCTTATTTATATAACTAATTAAGCCATTTTGGGGGGATTGAATTCTCTGACAGGCTAGGAACAGAGTCTATACGAAGAAAGAGCAAAGGAGCTCTTTCATAAAGGGACTTCTTGGAGGTTCTTGTGAAAACAGCACGTTCGACACCAAGGCTGCACACAGTTTTAAATGCATTTGTTTTATAAATGGTCCAGAAGCAAATCATACACTAAATGATATATAAAAGTGGGCTCCAACTCGAACTGTGGAGGGGCTGTGGGGTACAAGGACTCCGGAGTTGGGCAGGGCTACAACGCTTGTGGTGCTACCTACCTTTGTCATCTGAATTCTCCTGAGATTGCGTTCTTTCATCTAGAAAATAAGGCCCTTCCTAAGTGTGCAGAGTTCTAGAAGGGTGAAACCAAAGACTCCCCAAGCTCCTACTGTCTGGACTGACCCACAGTATGCCCTGAGAAAACAAAATCTTTAAAGAAGTCAAACAAAAGGTACCTTCATCATCATGTGTTGAGTATTGCTGGATATTTCCCCCCTCTTTCTTGCTTATCTTCTCAACTTTGTGATGTGTTACTCAACTTTGACCAATTTAGTCTTGAATATTTTTAGCTCACCCTTACAAAGGATAGTGAACATTTCTAATTAATGGAGAATTCACACTCACTGGTTAAAGGCCTTCTCTTGCTCTGGGTAATTAGGGAATAGGGAATTTCAAGGAGAAAGAAACAGGATGTAATTGAAGATTTATCTAATAGGTCCCCAACAAATGATTTCAATAAAGCTTTATGTATTTTTCAAGAAAAAAACCATTTCTACTGCTCTGCTCTGCTGTCTTCAGAATATATGAAATAGTAAGGAATTGTAATAATCACAGTCAAAAATTGACCAGCTTCTGTGCTAGGCAGCCTCTAAAGTGGCTCCCAAGGATCCCATGTCTCTATGTACTCTTCTCCCTTTGTGGGTCGGCAATCACTGGCTTTTTTTAAAATTAATTAATTTATTTTGAGAGAAAGAGAGAGACAGCAAGGGAGGGGCAGAGAGAGAGAGAGAGAAAGAGAGAACCCCAAGCAGGCTCCACACTATCAGCACAGAACCCCACGCAGGCCTCTAACACAGGAACCATGAGATAATGATCTGAGCCAAAATCAAGTCAGGTGCTTAAAGGACTGAGCCACCCAGGTGCTCCAGTTGATTGACATTTTTAAATCTCTTATATCTTGGGAAGAGTTGTGACGGTCGGTTCTCTGTTGTTGCCGCAAATATCGTGCTTATTCTTTATCAAGCAAGAGCTGAGATCTGCAGCTCTAAGGCTTTACGATTTTACTGCCTAATCATCGTGGGCCTACAGTCTTTTCCTACGGGAAGAGTGCACCTGTCCTTGTGGACTCTGAAGGACAAAGTCTATTACCCATCTTCCTACCGTGTCACCTAGGCCAAGAGTACATTTTTATGAACATAAGACAATCAAATTGAAGAGGTAAGACCAGTCCAAACGCCAGCCATTCTTGTCCCATATGGTCCAGCTGTGGATAATTCCTTCCACTATTATCACAATCACCACCAAGAGAAACAGCAACAACCAAACCACCACCATTAGTGCCTCCAGGGGCCGCACAACGACTACCACAAACACCAAGAAAATCAGCAAGAAGACATCCACCACTTCCACCACTTCCACCAATACTGCTACTACCCAAACTTATAACAAAACCATCACCACAGTCTTCATCAGCAACAACAAAGCCACTGTGGCCTCCATCAGCCACCCACAACCACCACAACAACACAACCGCCACCATCACCACCCGAGCAGAATGATCACCATCCAACACAACAAAACCACCAGTGACCACAAAACCGTCACAGTTACCATATGCCTTCTGGGCATCTAATAAACCTAATATAGTACCTGACTCAGGTAGTTCACTAAGTGCGTAAGTGTTGTGCATGGGATGTAGCACTTTCTCCCCACTCCCCGGGATCCCGTGAAGCGCCCGTCTTCTCAAGCTGTAAGATATTTGCACATTTCTTGCCTCAGTTAGAATCCTGTACCTCTCCCTTTCACCAGCCATGCTACTCACTTTGAGTCTTGGGCAAACCCTAATCATCCTTTAAAACTTGACTCAAGCATTTTCTGAAATTCAACTCGGTGCCTGATTTCATTTGCATCTTTTTGTTGGCCTCATGGTTAGAACCCAAGGAGTGGCCTACCTCCCAGCATGGGTTAGACTGCAGGGTCTGCCAGGTGACCCTCCCTCTGGCTCTGTTTTAATTTCAGACCCCTGATCATTTATTTGGCTTTCTAAAAAGGTCTCTTAGATATACCTAAAATTTTTATTATTCTGAAATATTGTATTTTTAAAAATTTTTTTAAACATGTATTTATTTTTGAGAGAGAGAGACAGAGAAACAGAGCAGAAGTAGAGGAAGGGCAGAGAGAAAGACACACACACAGAATCTGAAGCAGGCTCCAGGCTCTGAGCTCTCAGCACAGAGCCTGATGTGGGGCTCGAACCCACAAATGGAGAGATCGTGACCTGAGCCAAAGTCTGATGCCCAACTGATCAAGCCACCGAAGTGCCCCAAACTATTGCATCTTCTTAAGCCATTTTCTCTCTTCCTTTGCAATGAGATAGAATACGAAAAAATGACTCTACATGCAAAAAGAAATTTTTTCCAAATTGTTATTTCCAAAGGAAAAAAATCTGTTTTAAATTCTGCCTCACCATGTATGAACTACAAATGTAGTTTCTGTGTCGTTCTTAAGCAAATCTATCAATAAGATACAGCAGTTTCTAGTGAGCCACTGAGGTGAATTGTATCCTTGTGCCGAATACAGGGAGTAACTGACAAATCCCTGGTATCACAGAGTCAGGCTGAGTACAAGAATGACCTCATTTCTTCAACATAAATGACTTTTTCCTTGAGGGAATTTTACAAGCAAGCATTTTCTGTTAGTATGGCTTTGGGGCCAAATCCTACTCGCATACCACGTGCAGCCACCTGGCTAGATGCTGGGCGAAGAATTGGAAAACAGTTGCTGAGAAACTTCCCTCAAAGGACTTTCCACTGATTGCAATGTAATTCTTCCAGAAGCAGTGATAAAAATCAATACATTCCGAATTACGGGATCCTGCGAAGGTGTATATTAAGCCATGGAAGTAGGGGAGGCATTCTGTTGGGCAGTCCATTTTGAACACGACATGGTGCTTATGTGATGTGGTAGCAGGCAAGACCATGGGCCACCTGGTCACCGAGGTGCCTAAATATGTGGCATCCACAGCGATGGCGGGGGGGACCCCTTAGCAAATGTGTGAACTAAGTGATGGAACCTGAAAATCTACTGGGAGATTTTCAATTTTAAAACTAGGACTTCTAAACACAGAGGATCAACACGAAGAATTCAACAGGGAAGTTTGCTTTGATAAGAAAGCGTTAATCTGCCCAAGTGCATTCAAGACCTGTTTTCATGCTGAGGTACCTACTTCAGGGCGAAGTTTTTCATGCAAACCGTGAGCAGCTGAGGGACACATTTGCAATGTTTAAAGTGGGATCTGCAAATCCCGTTGTTCCATCGCTCCAGGAAGTATGACCCGACTGCTTCGCATCAGTGGTAAAAGCAGTAATTTCAAATTCTGGACACAGCTATTCCTAAGCACTAAGGATACTCAAGAAGCAGTGTAGACACTGGAGAGCACGCTGGTGGCCTCACCTGCCTACCAGAGTGCCTTGTTTACTCCCTATTATCAAGCTTGTTTCATGAAGGCAGCTTTTTTTTTTTTTCATCGTGAATTGATAGCTTTAGCTTTAAAACATGGAGATACTGTGTTACATTCACCTTTGTTTTCTAAGACCGGACATCAATAAAGGGTCATTTTAAGACGGAGTTGATGAAAGAGAGAAACTCTCTGTCTCAGATAAAACTACTTAGCACTGACCTTGTCCCTCAGCATTTGCTTGGACCCTTTGAGAACCAGGAAGACAGAATGTGTGAGCTCAGGTACAGCAGAAAGCAGTGAAAGGCTTTGGGGTTTTACAGGTTGAGGTTCCGAGTAAATAAGCCTTTCTAGTCTGTGGGTTCGAGCCCCACGTCAGGCTCTGTGCTGACAGCTCAGAGCCTGGAGCTGCTTTGGATTCTGTGTCTCCCTCTCTCTCTGTTCCTCCCCCACTCATGCTATGTCTCTCTCTTTGTGTGTGTGTGTGTGTGTGTGTGTGTGTGTGTGTGTGTGTGTGTGTCTCACACAAAAATAAATAAACAAACAAGACAGGAGAAAAGCCTGTCTACCCTCACCCCCCAGGCAAGAGTAGGGTCCTCAGGCTGCGGGAGGAGAGCAGTCAGCGACAGCCCCTGGAGCCACAATGCAGGAAGAGCTGAGCAAAGGCTGGTGTCCGTAGTGCTCTCCACAGACTGAGCCTCGGGGGCGCCTACACAACTTCCTGAATGTTTGGGGGTTTGCAAGAGGATCCAGGTAGGGGCTAAGGAAGCAGCAAGACCCAGGGTAGAAATCCCTGTGTCCCACTGGCGGGCCTATAGCACCTTGTAGAATTCCTGGGGCTCTGGTGTACCCAAGCGTGGCCCGGAAGTCACCTCACACAGCCCCAGGGGCATGCCGCCACCTAGCAAGTGTGGGAAGAGGCAGAATGCATCCCGGGCACAGGTGTAGGGTAGTCATTAGATCTACAGATGAGTCATGCAAAAATGGTGGACCGTGGATGGTGGGAGGGAGGGGCTGGAATGCGGGGACCAGAGGCACCGATAGGGTGTCCCCTGTCTTCTCTCGCAATCCCCCTAGAGCTTAACTACAACTGCAGAAAGGTTGGGGTCACCTCAAACTGGCACACATTTCTACCACCTCTGTGGGACGGAGCCACAAGGTTAAATTATAAATTATAAAAAGCAAAGAAATATTATTTCTCGCACACAGAGACAGTGCCAAGTGAAATACACCCATTGGTGATAACAACTATGTGGTCTGAAATCTACAAATGAAACACATAAATGACGTAAATACAAACATACATCACATCTGATCCGAGCACAGCTTTCGTTGGCATTGTAAGGGGGACATTTACAAAATAAGGGGGAAATGAGAAAAGTTTCAGTATGCCATTCTGTTTACATAGTACTTTCATGACCTGAAAGCCAAGTACTCGAAGACAAGAGTCCAACTTTTCCTAGACAGTCGCTGCCAAAGAATGCCATTGTGTGTTTTCAAATATTCAAGGGAGAAAAAAGGTCAGAACTCTTTAAGAAGTCTGGTGGAAATCCAGCTTGCACACAACTAAGTTGCTCGGATTTACAGAAGCTCGTGCTGCCGGGGTGGCCCACTCTGTGCCAATGGAAATAGGGAATGCGGAGTGGGGGCTGCTGGGAGGCAGGGGTGAGGAATAGAGACGCCCCTTTCCAGGTGGGCCTGGCCGGAAGTGGAATCAGCAGAGAGGGGTACCTCGGAAAACACAGCTGGGTCCTCCTCGTGTACCTTCCCCAGCCCCGAGTGGTGAGATCTGAGGGGCGCTGTGACCTGCTCCCCTTTATACCGAGGAGAGCTCCCCTAACGTGGGGAGACAGAGCAGTGCCGACTGACAAGACCAGACCAGGGCTCCCTCGTGGTCAAGGAGGAGAAAACCAAGCATCCACCTGTGTACCCTGTGTACCTCTGATCTCTCCACCTTTCTCACCCTCTGATCCTCGCCTTTTTACCCCGTCTTAACAAAAAGTCACACAAATGAAGCCTGGATGGACCGAGGTCTGACCAACCCATAGGCCAGACGTGCCATGCAGGGACGACCAGCTGACATGACAACAGGAGGGCCAAGGAAGAGGAACTCATCCCCTTGCCCGAGGGGCAGACTCGCTCAGGGAGAGGTCCATGGTCTCCGATGTCACAGGGTGGTCAGTCAACACTGACGGTCTGTCCTGGGTGGTGCCGGCAGGCAGGGCAGCCTGGCCCCTGACCTCCGACCGCACACCGGTGTGGAGAAGGTGGTGTTCATGGCCAGCTTTCACGGCTGCCTCTCTGACCATTTGTGACACCACTTTGGCCCCTTATTCCTGGGCACGACCCCCGGTGACACGCTACTTACTGTCCTCCTTGCTGAGAATCTTTGGAAGGTTGTGAAGAAGCGTCTAGAACCCAAAATTCAGCAAAAGGCCCTTTCCTTCCTGGGATGGAGACCAGTAGGTTAGTGTAAGTAAAGCCAGAGACAGTTCATAGCAAGTAGGCACATAGGCTGTTTCCAATGTTGTTTTAAAGTCTAGCTCAGCTACCAGTTCTTTTTAAAAGTTAGTGATAGTTGACTGTTATTTGAGAATGAGACTGACCCTTCCATCGTCAACTGGACAGAAAGAGCCAGATTCTCTGCCAATATGGGGCTTGCTCAGGGACCCGTCACTGAAAAGTGGACCGTGTATCATGTTTTGGATTCCAATTTATTGAGCAGAGTTAAGCTTCTTGGTTCATTCCTTTTCTCACTTTTCGCAGTGATACCCATGGACGCTGTCTTATAATTTTGTGTAATGAAATTGTGCCAAGTGTTCTAACAGGCAGATCAAGGAGGGAGGCCTTCAGACGAGGAAATTCTAGGACAGGAAATTTGGAGCATAAAAAAGTAAATACCAACTCCTTACTTTTATTTTCTAAAAAGGCATTATAGGTAATATACCAATATAAAACCATAGGTTATGGTGGTAATGATTGCAATTCTTTTACATATATCTTTAGACATCAGTTTTGCAAAAGACATGAGGCTGATTTCGATGCATAGGGATTCCGAATGTCATGGTCACATGAAGAGGCTCAGGTGGAACCCAGAGAACAACGAAAACTTACACTCTTTCATCCAAGGTCTTGTTGCTCTACTGTTACCTGTCTCTGACTTGCTCCATGAGTTTGTCAAGGAGGCCCAGGGAAGATATTTATATCTTAGCTTTGCATAAAGGGAAGTTAAGACAAAAGGTCTGTCTTTACAAGATGACCTTTTGGAAATAAAGCACAGGCTGGTTTCATATGTGTCCTACACGTAGCTACAAAGCAGCCAATGCAGGCAGCTGCCGAGCACCTGTGCTGATAAACAGATGCGGTTCAGACCACAGAGGGGGCTGGGAATAGGGTGGGGCTGCAGCAATGAGGCGAGGGTGGGAAGGAAATAGGCTTCAGAGGCAAAGGCAGGAGGCTGGGGTACCTTCGAGGATTCTGGTTTCAATAACTTGTGTGCAGTGGTACCATTTACTGAGATGGAAGATTGGTAGAAGAATAGATGGGTGGCTGGATGAATGAACAAATAAAGATACAAAGACAGTAACACAGTACAGGAGGATAAGTCTTCAGGGTAAGAAATAATACATCAGGCATATTTCTCCTATTTCAGGCAGGGTTCTCCAGAAAACAAGTCAGCAGGAGATGTGTCTATGAGTTAACTTACATGACTGTGGAGGCTGACCAGTTTGACATCTCTAGGGCAGGCCAGCAGGCTAGAAAGCCAGGCAGATACTGTGGTCTTGAGACAAAATTGTTCTTCCAAGAGGGTTTTCTTTTGTTTTTCTTCTTAAACTCTTCAACTAATTAGATGAGGCCCACCACATTATTAAAAGTGATCTCCTTTACTAACCACTAACTGATCATAGATATTAGTCACATCAAACATACAAAATGCCCTTCCCAGCATAATTTAATTAGGGTTTGATTAAATAACTGGGTACATTAGCCTAGCCAATCTGACCCATAAAAATAAACATTACAGCCGTTAAAGGAAAATCCAATATGGCATGGGTTCCTTCAAACTGTACACAGTGGAATTCTTTTACTGCCCATGTGTTGTTAACTATGAGTTCTTATCAAATGTAAAACTAGACAATCTGAACCAATCACAGGTGCCGTGTTTCCTTGTCAACTGGGCTTAATAGAAAAAGATGTATCATATTTTAAGCTTCCACCATTTACATTACAGCACATTCCCCCAGTGGTGAACCCCGGCAACGAGGCCGTCACGGACCCCTGCCCTGGCACCAAAGGACTTAACAAGTAAGGCTGACCAGCAATGCTTTCCGAGGAAAAGATTCTTGATCAGAAGAGGGAAATGATAAAGGAAATTTTCAACTCTTTGTATTTGTGGGCCCCACTGCTGGGCTTCTAGGGAGCCTCCGACATTTACCAAGGTCAGAATCACGTCCTCGAACCTCAGAGCATGGGCTCTCTTTCTGCCCCGAGCACACAGTGTACATCTGCTTCGTTAGCAAATAACCTAAAAGAAACATTTTAAACTGAAGAGTAATAATCTCCCTAGGTTCCATTTCCAAACGTCCGGAAGCCTGCTACCTTGCACGTACCAGAAGCATAAGGTCAGGTCTGTAATTTACTGGAAAGTCCTTCATCACAATGGTTTGTAATTCTGGATGGAACAGAGAACATATATAACCCGGTAGTAAGCATTCATTCTCTGGAGCGTCTCCTCTCGGTGAAGATTGTGTATCCCAGTTAGCTGTCCTCACTTAGGTTCAAATAAAACTCTCTTCCTTTTTTTTTTAACTTAGAAATTCTAACAGGTTTGTTCATTTTGTATGGACACAGCTCCACGTGATTGTTTGATTACCCTTTACCAAAGGTATAAGTTAAGACCAAATCCTGCCCACAGCCTATTGTTGTAAATGAGGTTTTCTGGAACACAGCCACACCTCTTCATTCGGGCATTGTCTAAAGTGACTTTTTTTTCTTTTCAATTTTCTAATGCTTCTTTTTGAGAGAGAGAGAGAGAGAGGGCAAGCAGAGGAGGCACAAAGAGAGAGGGACACAGAATCTGAAGCAGGCTCCAACTCTGAGCTGTCAGCCCAGAGCCCGACTTGGGGCTCGAACTCATGAGGCGTGAGATCATGACCTGAGCCAAAGTCGGACACCAAACCAATGGGTACTTGGGAGACAGACCAAAGGAGGCTCAGAAAGCATCAGTGTTTACTACCTGACCCTTTACAGAAGATGTTTGTGGAATTATTCAAGCGAGGCAACTGTGGGGCACAGTGGAAAAGAGTCAGGATTCAAGACAGTGAGTTAGACGGTCTGAACCCGGGGAAGATCTGGGAAGACTTTAAGAAGAGCAGTCTAACGTGACGTCCGGGAGAAGCAGCCCAAAGCGTCTGCATGTGGCTTCGAAGCAGCTTTACCTTCAGGCAACTGCTGGCCTCTGCTCCAAAACTGAAGCTGGGCGCCTCTGGCCCAGAAAACTGACCCCTCATAAATCTCACGTGAAGGATGTAGAGATTTGCACACGCAAGAAAACGGCACCTGGAGGCCAAGCCACGGCCAAGTGGCTCAGTCTTGCAGGTAGCGGCCGCGCTCAGATTTGCACCTCATTTTGAAGCAGCTTATCATTACCCCCCAAAAGCAGAAAACATAACCTTGAAAATATTGCATTGCTAGATAAAAAATTTTTTTGAAAATTGCACTGCTTTTTTTTTCTGCTAAGAGCCTATAAATGAAGATTTAGCCTTTAATGAAGTAGTTTCCCCACCTAATTACTCCTAAGTTTCATCTACCACTCAATAGCTGGAAATATTTTTTCATATCAATGGAAACGCCCCCTGCACATTTCTCCCTGTGAGTCCTCAAATGGAGCCCGTTATTATTTTAATAATATCACATTTGTTTAGTCTCATGGAGAATGGCTTCTGTCACTGGCCCATCTAGCAAAGATGATTATATTGTTCAAACTTACTACCCACTCCTATTTCTTCAAGGGCACCTAGCAAGTGTACAGTTCATGCAAAGGGAGCAATGGGGAATCATGGTTACAGTGCCAGCCCTTTGTGGTACCAACTTTGCCTTGAACTCTGATGTTCTGATTCAAAGGAACGGCTGATAAACCAAATGTCAGCTACAGGAGACCCACAGAGAACTAGTTTCAATGCACATGGGTCTCTAGATGCTTAAATATTGCGTTAGGAATCATGCTCTCTCTGTTCACATATACCAGGGCTTGAGTTTAATTTTTTTTTCATGCCATAGAGGTGCGTTCCACCAGTAAATCTCACATCAAGCTTCTGGAAAAAGCCAATGTAACATCATCATACTTTTTCTAGCTATTTTAACTCAGTTCAAAAAATTTTGTTAACACCTATTTCTAGAAAAAGCTTACTAGAAATTAGAAACACAGAAGACTGATTTTAGCTACTTCAGTAATGAAGTCTGATTACTTTGCTTCCATATTCTTCTTTTCCCAAGTGACCAAATATCACTTATTTGTAGAGCACATGACCCTTCATCTCTAAGGGTTCAAATCTAGTTGCCTTTCCTCTGGTGCTTTTTTTAAATGTTTTATTTATTTTTGAGAGAGAGCATGAGTGGGGGAGAAGCAGAGAGAGAAAGAGAGAATCCCAAGCAGGCTCTGCATCACCAGGGCAGAGCCTGACACGGCACTCGAACTCACAAACTGTGAGATCATGACCTGTGCCGAAGTCAGACACTCAACCAACTGAGCTCATCTGATCCCAGTGCCGCCTTCTCCAGGTCAGGCGGTTAACATTTCCCCAGAAGGGCATTACCTAACCTGCCCCAGGAGGGACTATTTATTGGACACCGGGGAACCCAAACTAGGTTCCTGACTCCTCATAATGACTAAACCTAAGGATTAATAAAGATATTTTTAAAAAGTAGTTACAATTACAGTGAGTCACGTAAACACATACCAGCATCCAAAGAACCTCTGGAATTCACTCTGTCATCCTTGGTGATACACGACCTTGTAATATCTTAGTGGCTTCATCCATAAAAGGCCAGAAAGATGCCCAGTGATTCCTTACTTATGGTGAAATTGATTCATGTGAAAATTTTATGTAGGAGATGCAGGCATGAGGTCTTTTAGTGTTTGAATCCCCTCCAATGCCCCCCCCCCATGCTCCTCCTTTCCAGCTCTGGTGGAGAAAGCTTTCTACCTCCAAATCCACGAGCACTACTTGAATTCAGGGACTTTAAGATAACTCTAAATCAAGGCGAGGCTTATCACGGAAGCCATGTCATCGTTTAACTAGGAGCATTTTTTTTTTCTTAGAAGTACATAAAATAATCGTGCCTTTTATAACCAGTGGCGTTTTAGATTCTATGAAATACAGCAACTAAATGAGTCCTTCCAGAATTCAAGGTCTTTCTTAAAGCAGGTTAACTTTGCTATTGGATTTAATTCCTATCTCAATGGCTTTTCTCAAAATGTGCAGAAATTGCACCTGGTGGACCTAACCATGGTGTTGAGCGGGATTGGAGGGGTCACCTTGTTTACTAGGTTTGGGAAATGTTGTGTTAAAGTTTTCTCAGTCACTTGATACACTGAAATGCAGTATGGGTTTGTCAGTAGGGTAGTCTCATGTTTGGCATTTCCCTGCCACCAAGCCTTTTTTCTAAGGACTGATTTGAAGGGGAATAGAAATGCTGAGAAAATGAAGCCCAAGACATTATGCAATTTGGCCCAAAGACCTAGGTGGTAAGTAACAAGGCAGCAGGTCAGCTGGGTCCACCAATTATACTGCTGGTGTTCCTACCACACCCACTATTCCACGCGTCATTTTTCAATGAAACCAATGAACTTTAGTAAGAATTTCAGAACTAACAACTTAATGGACCTTAAAGACAAATTTACACCAGAGATCAACAACCACTGATGTCGTGGAAGTTTTCAGTGCAAGCGACACCCATGGAACAGGTCACCCAATTGCTCTCCAAGACCCAAAGCAGTTTTTGGAGCATCCATGCATTTCAAAGCAGGTGGAGGGTAAGGGGCAGGAGCTAAGAGACAGTCAGAGACGCCTCCCATTACTACAGGTCTCCAGTAGGGAATCTGGCAAAAGTGTGGATGCTTGCTAGCCACCAGCGGGTTACTGCTGGCTCTGCAACTCCTTTACTTCTGATTATGAAAATATCCTTATTACACTGCACTGCACCATAATCATTAGCATTTTTATTGTTTTCACTCAAAAGCTCCTAAGTTATTTAGATAAGCACCATTAAACAAAAATCTGAGTAATTAGCTCTTTCGGTGCATCTTGTGGCTGCGGAGGAACTCAGACATTTATTAACAGTACAATCAGTCCCAGGTGGGACTTCTTGTAAACAGAGCTTAGCCCCAAAGCAACCTCTCATTAAATCCTGAACAGAAACTAGGTATTTCTCTCTTCCCGTGCCATTCTTCATCAACCAGCCCCTGCCACTTGGGTAGGGTCTTTATATCTTTCCCTCCACTAAACTACCACAAATCACTGCTAACGCAGAGTCCCAGAGGGGGCCAGAGACAACCACACACACTTTCCCCATCCACGGACTCACAGAACTTGAAAATCAGAAGGAAATCTCAGGGATCGCCTCCCTGAATCTCCTCCCTTTGCTCACTGGAGACAGAAGTCCTAGTAAATAAAGAGATTCCCCCAAAAGCCCACAGATGGTCAGCATGACCCACGTCTTCCCTCTCTTGTCCCAGGAAATTTTTCAGCCCACAAGGCTCCAAAGTGTCTCACTGAATCCAGTGCCTGGAAGTTGTCCACGGATTCCAGCTACTCTCAGTTATTTATCTACAACAAAACACCCATTTTTCCCCCAGAATATCAAATGCTGTGAATGCCTTATGATGTCATAGCATGCACTAAAATGAGGATATTTGGGGGCGCTTGGGTGGCCCAGTTGGTTGATGTCTAACTTCAGCTCAGGTCATGATCTCACAGCTCTGACAGCTCAGAGCCTGGAGCCTGCTTGGGGTTCGGTGTCTCCCTCTCTCTCTGCTCTCCCCTGCTCATGCACTCTCTCTCTCTCTCTCTCTCCCTCTCTCTCTCTCTCTCTCAAAATAATAAGCACTAAAAAAATAATAAGATGAGGGTATTTGGGGGGATCTTAGAAAATCACCAAAAGGAAGATTTACATAAAAAAATAGTGATTTTTCTTTGGGAATGTTGGAAAGCAGAACCAGGTGTTGATTGGCATCTAGGGCCAACAGGAGACCTCTGCTGTCATCTGTCCTCACCAGCTCTAGGATCCCCAGTGAAAGCCACACCTGTCAGGGTCTCAGTCCCACAGAGGCCAACCAGTTTCTGACCTGCGTGCAGAGGGGGAGGGCGGAAGCCAGCCAACCGACCCCTAAAAGCTCCTCTGGCTCCAGATGCTTCTCTTGTCTTCGGATGCCCCCCTCCTATAGGTGGAATTTCTCCACAGAGCAAATGTCATCGTTAATGAGGCTTTCTCCCCTGTGTCATGTAACATATGGCTGCACAAACAAGATTTCAAAGAAAAGACTTCCTGTTAATTTCTCAGGGTTTTGCTAACATACGGTGTCTGATGACGAGGCGTGGAAAGAGGGGGCTCGCCTGCCTCACTCACTGGCCGAGTCACCATCCTGAAATCTTAGCAGGTGCCACAGACATAAACTCCTACCTTCCTGCCTCCTCCCTGGGCATCGTGCAAATCACAGGCTGCGAATCCCTCACGAAACAACTCTGCTCCCCGAAAACCCTTCTTCCCTTAATCTCAGTCTCCCTAATGGAACACGTGCCTGCTCGGCCAGCCTCAGGCCAACACAGAAAAAACACCAAGTTCTGGGGGGCAGCTGTTTCAGAAGGGCTGAACATCTTTGAATTTGACCCTAAATTCCTGGTTTTTTCACTTCTATAGCTAAGAAAAACAACATAAGGTTTCGTGTAGATTAACAACAACAGGAAAAATATGTGGGTTGTTTTATTTTCCATAGGTGGACTTTATATTCTAATTCAAATTCCTGCTCTTGAAATTTGAGACTTGGAAAGTGGCATCCGTCTGGAGAGGCCTGGCTGATTCTCATTGGATGTCATCCACAGAAGAGACTAAAACGCTTTATCTACCTGAAGCCCTGAATAGTGGAGAGGAGAAAGCCCAAAAGATAAATGAAGGATGTCTAGATTAGACCTGAGAAGGAGAAATCGGTGAGGTAGAGTCAGAGAGACCAAGAGAAGAGTGGCAAACGCACCTGTGAGCATCGCTTGGGTGACATTATTTGCAAAACCAGGCTCCTGGCGGGGACCACTCAGAAGCGCAAACTCGCACTGGAGGATGCGTGCAGGCAACAGGTAACACAGAAAAACGCCTGAGCGCATATCTTTTCCATTTTCTCCAACCAGACAATCCACAAAAGAGACTGTGCTCACAAAAAGTTCCAGATCAACTTTACCAACTATGTTATTCATCTTTACCGTTAATTAGTGCTGGAGGCAATTCCCCCTTTATCCTCTTCTCTCCCCAGATTTCCCCTCTGGATGCTAATGAAGTAAGAGATTTTTAAGTTTCACAGTCTCCGTTGAGACTTCTCTATTGGCAATAAGGAAAAAACAAATTAACGTGGAGGATTTCTTGACGGGAACAGTTTACAGTCAAACACCCACTGTTGACAGAATCATCATACCTGTCACTTCACGCCTCTCTGCCGACTGCATAATTAGTGTCATTACCAGTAAGTCATGGAAATATAAATGAATGTGGATTATACAACAGAAAATTGCATAAATATGAATATTTCACGAGAGCTAAGCAGTGCCACAAACTACACATGACACGGAATTGTCACTTGCTTCTAGAGGGTCTCGGATCTCTCCTCCAGTTTAGGGGAAATCTAGAAGGATGTCCTGGAGGTCCTGGGTGGATGTTACTAGAAGATAAGCGATGGGGGTGGGGGGATATTCTCTTCGGAACTGATTTTAAAATACATTAAATTGCTTGTGCCTTTTTATGTGGAGGACATGCAGTTTCATTTTTACATTTTCCTAAATGGAATATAATTTCAAAAGAAAGCATTTTTGGAATAACAGGGTTTAAAGCCAAATGCATCTAATTTGTTAACACCTGCTATTCTGGATTATTCATATTTGAATATGTTGCCAAAAAGATTAGACCAGACCGCTCTGCTCCCCAATTGCCTGTAATTTCTCCACCCTCAATGGCCTTCCTTCTTCCTGTCTGCCCAAGACCAGCTCAAGCCCACACTGCTTTCTCCCACTTTAGAACTTCTTAAACCCGGATCCTGGAAAGTACACACTTTGACACTTTTCAGATTCTCTAAGCTACGACTATCAGACTCTTTCTGTCTGTATTAATTGTACATTTGCAGTGTCCATACTTACACAGAGCCTCTCCTTCTCAGTGTCCACGACTGGGCTCAGAAGTCACAGGCACTCCTTCAATACGAGTAAGGAAAAGTATTAAGTTAAATGCCACGTTCTTTAGTTTCAATAGAAAATAAAATGGGAATAGAAAACTATTGGATAAAGCCCAGGTACTCTTTTCAGCGGGGGGGCAGGGGGGGTGTCACAGCCCTGGAAACCAAACACAGTCATATGCACACACAAAACAGTGTGTTCACTGCTACTTACCAGCCGGGGCTGGGAATTACCTTCCTAATTAAGGTGATTATGGACTGCAAACTCGGGCGTTTATTAGGAAGCAGCTGAACCTCACATGGTATCACTAGATTATCAGCCCCTGAGGGAAGAGAGCTTTGTCTGATCGCTCCTAACTATGGTAAGCAGAATAAATGATGTCCAAAGAGGTCCACATTCTAATCCCTGGAATCTGTAACTGTGTTAGGTTACACGCCAGGGATAAAGGAAGCCCAGATACAATTTTTACCCCCAATTTCAACATTCAGTGCTTATCATCTTTAAAGTCTCTATTTTGACTCATTATTTATGGCTTGTACAACGTCATGGTGAAGATTCAGAGAAACCTTGAAATCTGTGAGTACACTAGATAAAGGATAAATCCACTTGTTTAAAGTTCAAAATGTAGATTTCCATTCAAGAGATGAGACCAGAATGCTAGAAGTTGCAAACATCATCTTACAAGGAAGTTTATCTTTCAACGTTTGATGTGACACCAAGTAATGGACATGATAACATTTGTGTTAGTGGAAACCCATTCCAGGTATAGAAAAGAGAATGACTTGGTTGAAAAAGGCTGTCCGCAGACCCGGTAGGAACTTTGGTGAGAGAGGCAATGGCCTGGTCTTGGATAGTGGCAGTGGGGATGGAGAAAAGTGGATGAATTCAAGGAAAGATTGATTGGAAGGTGTTATTGACAGGAGTTGGCAGTTGGAGCAGGGAGAGAAATAGTCAATGGGATCACATGGCTCTGGACAACAGGGTGGATGATAACCATTCAGTGAAGTGCAGAGTAGATATTGTGGTTGAGCACGAGGTATGTAATGTCATATAAAATGGGTCCTGACTTGGACATGTTGTGTTTAAAACAGGGAAGTGATAATAAGTGATTGTTTGAGATAGTAATAATCGGGTGTGTTGGTCTACATCTCAAGGGAGAGATTTTGTTAGCAACACAGACCTGGAAATGAATGTATGAATGCAGATGGAGATCGGTGAGTATGACAATACCCACGGTAAGTGCGTAGATTGAGAGTTTAGGAATGAACTCCAATAAACATTATTTTTAAGAAGCAGGACAGCAGAGGAATATACACAAGAGACTAAGTCCATAGTCAGAGAGAAAGAAGACCAAAAGAATTCAGTGTTATGATAGCTAACAGAGAAGATTTCAAGATGGGAGATATAGTCCTAGGTGCCCAAACGCTGCTGATCGGTGGAGCGAGGTGCAAGTGTGACCACTGGACTTTGCAAAATGATACCATCATGAACCTTAACGAGAATAGTTTTTGTGGAATAACAGGGACAGAGATCAGCCTAAAGTATATTAAGGAAGGGTGAACACAAGGTGAAGAAGTAGGAGAAACAAGTGAGACATCTCTCTCGAGAAGTTGGACTAAAGAAAAGAGAAGCCAGAAATGGAATGGTAGAGAATTGTAAGAAAATTTGTTTTAAAGAGAGCAAAGTGTTGATCTGAAGAGATCAGTGGAGAGGCCAAAGCTGATGATCAGATCATTCTGAATTTAGAGCAGAGATGGACGGACATGCTGTGGGTGGCGGTAGGAGACAGGTCTTCCACGGTAACAGGAGGAGGGGAGGAGAGGGAAGGAAGGATGGGTGCAGGCAGTTGCAGATGAGGTTCTAGGTCGATAGAGGAAAATTGAGGCAGTTGCTATCTGCTGGCTTTTTATTCTCCCGTTAAGTAGAAGATGAAGTTATCCAAATGCTTAATTTTGAAGAGAGGTGTTCTAGCACAGAAACCAAGTTTTTTTAAAAAACAAATAAATCCAAGGTTCTCAGGTAATGTCATCTCAGCATAGATTTGAATTTGCAAAACCATAATCCAGTGATTTGACGTAGTTTCAAAGGGGATTCCAAACATATGTGATGCTCAACATTGTGGAAGAACTCGGCCAAAATACTCAGAAAAAATTCTCAAACCCCTCTACTCCCCCACAAATCTCCCATGCCCACAGCTTCTCCAGAGCTTCTCAAATATCAGACACTAAAAATGCACCCCGCCCCCATCCCGGCCCCACTTTCCTTACCCTCTTCCCAAATCCTGTTCTTCAGCTTTGTGTTATGAAGGTAAACTGAAGCTCTTGAATGAAATCTTTCTCTCTCTCCCTTACTTCTCAAGCTTTCTTCTCTCAATCCATCCTCCAGATCCAAAGATCTGCATCACAAAAGATGCAGGAACAGGTCTGACGGGGACAGAATTTTTCTTGGAAGACTGGTGTAGGAATGTATAAAGAATGAACAGGGAGAAAGAACTCACAGGTTATTAAGTTGTGGCCACTATCTCATCAATATGACAAGAGCTACTTTTGCAAAATGTGACGTCAACACTGGAGAATGGCCCAGCACCGTCGTCCCCACTGGAGTGTGGACCCCTGGGCTGATGGCAGCCTCCAAAGAAGGCCAGGGGTTAAGTGGATAAAAGGGTGATCAATAACTCTGAAAAATTGACCGTGGCACAGTGCTGTGGCTGACACCGGACAACATTTGAATTATTGATCATGTACAGCATATGCATGTTTTAGGCATTAAATCTCCAGGTACTGAAAGATTCCAAAAGGAATGAACAAGATTATTGACCACATGACTCATTGGAGACTTGAGGTCACGTTGAGCCAGTAACAAAATCCCCTTGTGGGCTTTATAATAAAGCGTAGTTAACCCACAGAGAAACAAGGAGATGCATTTCACTTCTCCATCCAGCTACTGGAGGAATTATTGTCTCTGCACATTCACAAGAGGAACATCAAAAGGCCTCCCCAGCGAGTTCAGAGAAGTTGTCTTATCAGCCAAGTGCAAACAACAACAAAATCTCACTGGCTTAACACCACGGGAGCATTTCTTGTTCATGCAAAGTTATTGGTGGATCCAGCAACCCTTTGGGCCCCTGTCTTCCATGTGGGGGCTCAGCCTTCCAGCTGCTGTGAACCTGAGTCTTCATAATGGCTGTGGAGGGGGAAGACAGCACAGAGGGCTTCTGGGCAGGACACTACCATTTGCCCTTTCCATAACTTTCACCAGCATTCTCCAGCTTGCGTTGGAGTTGTGGGAGTCTGACCTACCTGTGATATTGTCCTCCTTGCACTTGACCAATGGAGAAAGCCAGCAGGAGATCTAAGGGCAGACCCCAAGTGACTTCAGATGTTATTCCTGCACTCACTCTCACTGGGGTCATGGTAGCTCTGTATCCGTCTTCTGAGGATCAGAGCTTGCTCTCTCTTTCCCTCTCTCTCTAGGTTCTGGTAACTGCCCTTCTTTTGCCTTTCATTTTATTATTCTTTTTTTAATGTTTATTTATTTATTTTGAGAGGGAGAGAGAGAGAGAGAGAGAGAGAGAGAGAGAGCATGAGGAGGAGAGGGGCAGAGGGAGATAGGGAAAGAATCTCCAGCAGGCTCCATAACATCAGCATAGAGCCTGACATGGGGCTCAATCCCATGAACTGTGAGATCGTGGCCTGAGCCAAAATCAAGAATCAGAGGGTTTAACCTAGGAGCCCCTCTTCTCTTGCCCTTTAAAGCCTAGATGGTATAATGCCTCCCCAGTGTCACCAGGCCCAGAGTGGACCACCTTCTGTTGATTTCTTTTTTTTTTTTAATTTTTTGATGTTTATTTATTTTTGGGAGAGAGAGAGAGAAAAAAAAAAAGAGAGAGAGAGAGAATGAGCCAGGGTGAGGCAGAGAGAGAGGGAGACACAGAATCTGAAGCAGGCTCCAGGCTCTGAGCTGCCAGCACAGAGCCCGATGGGGGGCTCGAACCCACGAACCATGAGATCATGACATGAGCAAAAGTCAGATGCTCAACCAACTGAGCCACCCAGGTGCCCCTCCTGTTGATTTCTTAAAACCCAGCCCACACCTTTGCAAACACCGTTGCAAATTTAAAATCCAGCACACCCCTTTATTAAACTATTTTCCATTGCCCAGATTTTGAATGTTTTTATTAATGTTTATTTATTTTTGAGAGAGAGAGAATGAGCAGGAGAGAGGCAGAGAGAGAGGGGGACACAGTGTCTGAAGCAGGCTCCAGGCTTTGAGCTGCCAGCACAGAGCCAAAGCAGAGCTCAAACTCATGAGCCATGAGATCATGACCTAGTCAAAGTTGGATGCTTAACCAACTGAGCCACCCAGGCGCCCCTCCATTACCCACATTTTAAGTGCTTTTGTCTGAAAATGGCCCTCATCATGTCCATTTGAAATCTCTGACCAGACGTCTAGTCTTGGCCTGCTTAATTCTTATGAGACTGGAAAGTTTAATCCTCCCAATTACCCAAGAGAAAAAAAGAACCCAATATTGGTGAAGGCCAGAAGTCTCCAACACAAAGGCCCAGCAATAGATGTAACACAATTTACGTGATAATTAGTGAGAAAATGGTCACTTGGCCACTTTCATCATTAGGAATAGCACATAACTCATCTCAAATCCTTTTCCGTGTGATTGCAGAGAGTTGGAGCACTTCCAAAAGCAGTGATCAAATACAAAATTACCAAATTAACCCCCCAATTGGCAATCAGATTGACATAGCTGTTTCTTCCCAGGTTAGAGAAGATTGCCCATTAGCTCTTTAGAAGAGTAAGCAGGGCAGGTCACAGGCCTGACGCCATATTGATCGGATGTGTCCTCACATACAAAATGCCATAGAGTAGCTTTCAGTGAGCTATTATACGGCTGTCACAGAGGGGCAGAAATACAATGCTATCTTTAAAATGTGTTGTCTGCTGATTGATTAAAGCAATCCTACAGAGGTAAGCGAAATGCCCAATGCTGAGCAGTCCGGAAACGCTGAGGGCGTGCAGGGTGACAAGACTTGAGCGGGACTCCAGATCACAGTCACGCTCTCTAGCTACTGGGTCAGTGCCCCAGGGCACCTCATGTCTTGTTTCTTACAAGTAAGTTGAGGAAACTGGGTCAAGGGCTTTTTCACCTCAGATATATGGATCCATCTCATGAGTTCTGGCAGAATTCGGCAAATTTTGGAATATGTTTGCATATGTATATACATATATATTTTTTACAGAAGGCATTCACAGGTTTCATATGACACCAAAGCATCCTCTGCCTACCTCTCCCCTCAAGAAAAAGTTTACAAAGTGGGCTAGAGTGTGTCTAGTGATTCTTCCAGATCCAACATTTTGTGATCCTATGGTTATTTTCTGGTCAATCTATTGGTCCGATGAGAACATATAATATATTTTCATAAAACAATGGAATTATCTTCATACAGAGACTCAGCATTCCGCTGGTGCTCAATAGAGGTGTGTCAATCTGAATTTACATCTTGTTTTTCCTAACTTGCATGTGTCATTTTAGATGGTTATAGAAACATCTGATGTAAATGATCTTTTCTGTTTCTTTTTCAATTATTTACTCAATAATCAGTCCCTCACTCACTCTACATGCCACATTTCCATTTGACCATCAGGGACTCTCTACAGAATAGGAGATAAATAATAATCTCCTCCACATGAAGGTAGAGAGCACATTTCAGTTAAGCAACTCAACTTTGAGCCAAGATCCTAAAATGTCTATTCTAATTTTTTTTTTAGAGAAAGAGAGAGCATGAGTCAGGGGGAGGGGCTGAGGGACAGAAAGAGAGAGAGAGACCTCTCAAGCAGGCTCCCCACTCAGTGTGGAGCCCAGTGTGGGCCCTGGGATCATGACCTGAGCCAAAATGAAGAGTCAGACACTCAACTGACTGAGCCACCCAGGCACCTCTAAAATGCCTATTTTAATTGTTCTTCACACACTCTTGTTTAAAAGTTTAAACAAACTTTTAAATGGTTATGAGCAACTCTTAATGGACCAAACTTTCTAACGTCAGTGTCCTAAGGTACCTAACTGCCAGCTCTCAGCGTCACTGTCCAGTTGCTTTAATTAACCATAGGTTTAGTTTTACTTGCACGCTAATTGGGTCCTTGACTAATTGTGCATTAAAGACTTGGCAGTGCACTGCAGATGATCGTACAAAGCCCTCATTTCTCCTCACTTCAATCGGAGAAAGCTTAAGGTATCAGAATATTATGGTAGGTGGTTTCCCTTGGAAACAAAGGAAAGAGAATAAGCTTTAAAATGACTCCAACTCAGGATCAGGACCCACAGGCACACATTTGAGATTGGAAATCGTTTTTCCAACACTTCTTGGTGTTAGGTTAAGAACACGTTCTATTCCGGCATTTTCAGAGTGTGGCATTTGACAGGAAGGTGAATATGTCTTCAGTCTTGAGGGAGGGGTCGAATGTACAGATTTTCACAATAACAGGGGAGTATGTGTCCCCATCATTCAGTGTCCTGCCAGCCAAGGTTAGCTTTTGGCAATGGCAGAAAATCAGCCCAGAATGCATATAGCTCTACAGGACACTTGCTTTTCTTTTACATCCTCTTCTCTCTGGCCTGGTTTTCTTCTTCTCTGTTTTCCTACAGTGGCCTTCATGTTACAGCCTCAAGCTTTTCACTCAACACACACTTTTTCTTTTTTTTTTTAATGTTTATTTATTTTGAGAGACAGTGAGTGAGGAAGGAGCAGAGAGAAAGGGGGAGAGAGAGAGAGAGACAGGGAGGGAGAGAGAATCCCAAGCAGACTCCACACTCAGTGTGGAGTCCAGTGAAGGGCGCCCGAGTTCATGACCGCAAGTACACAACCTGAGCTGATATCAAGAGTCAGACGCTTAACCAACTGAGCCACCCAGGAGCCCTCATATTTTTCTTGAACACATTTTTTTCTTGAATTCCCCTTGGGGATTTTTAGCTAAGATATGTATAAAATCTTGTTCCCTATTATCTTCCTGTAATTTCCACCTAGGGTTGTTTTGATGAGCAAAACAGTTTATAATTCCTTACCCCAATCCTGCATGCCCCAAAAGCAGACTTATTGAAAAAGTGCTCCACGCGTGGACTAGCAAACTCAGTGAGCTGGTCAGCACTAAATGAGTGATATGACCCAGAGAGAATCAGCAGATTATGATTCAGGACACCAGATGCTCCAGCCGGGCCACTGATGCCTTGAACAGCCAACCCATTACCCCTAAACCTTTGTTTACTTATAAAGAGTCAAAGGATGCGATTTCAAAAGGATCACTTTCACATTCACAAATCATGACTGCTGTACAAATATTGAATGGACACATATCACTGATTCAATGAAAAATGTGAAAAACAGATCTCTCTAAAACATCAAAAATAGTGAAATGAATTTCTGATAGATGCAAAACTAGGCACACCATGTAATCTTTGTAATGAGGCTTGGATCATTTTGTTTTGCAGAGTAGAAATCAATTGTATTGCCACCAGACAAAATTAGTTTGCATTTCTGCTAGTTTCCCACAATTTACAGAGTTATAGCCTAGTCAAAGACAATCAACGGCACAGCCCCTGTGGAATGAGCTAATCCTGAAAGATCTGCTAGACAATTTCCAGAATTCTGTTAAAACGACAATCTATAATCTGCTGCCCATTTTCTTTGAAAACTTTTCCCACAAAGCTTGCCCTAGAGGTCATAAACACCGTCTCCTAGAATTACGCTTGATCACAAAAATGCTGGTCTCATTGGCTTTGGCCTGCTGATTTCCATGGGTGTTGCAAGAATGCTAATTAACCATGTATTTGCTTTGTAAATTGAGAACCATGCCATTCTGAGTTACTACCAAGGCCACAGAATTAAATTCTGTATGGACGTTTTCTTAAGAAGATGGAATTCTATCTTCTAAAGCCTCTATCATTTGCTATCCTCAAGCTAAGAAACCCGTTCCAAGAAATTGTCCACCAGATGTCACAGCACCTGCAAACTCGGGTGACAGCCCTTTCAAGGGCTGTCAAACTTCCCAGGGTTTTTCGACTTCCAGGAAGTGACCTTCCTCACCATCTGTAAGGCCTGGACCCTAAGCCAAGTTAACCCGAAAAGATAACCTTTTTTTCTTTAACATTGGTTGTTATTCCTGATTAAACAGGAATTCTTTCCTTTCTTTTTTTATTTTTTTTAATGTTTATTTATTTATTTTGAGAGAGAGAGAGCAAGCAGGGGAGGGGCAGAGAGAGAGGGAGAGAGAGAACCCCAAGCAGGTTCCACGCTGACAGTGCAGAGCTCAATGTGGGGCTTGATCTTATTTCTGAACCATGAGATCATGACCTGAGCTGGAATCAAGAGTCAGATCTTAGATAAGAAGGATTTCTCTGGGCCTTTGGGAAATTTCCAAGATAGTTTTAGGTGTAAAAGATATCCAGAAATTTTTCTTCTATTTTTTTCTAAAAATAGAGCTACCCAGGCTCCCTTAAACAAGAATTCTTTTTAAACATGACAATCTTTCAATGGCCTTGATTGCACTGTTCAATTATATTCTGCTCAAAAGGTGGCTAGATTTATATTAAACCTAGGTAATTAACTATTTTTCCATGAGAAGTAATGGGACTTGATAAGAGTTTGTGGATTTGGGGGGGTCAGTGAGAATCAGATAGCATTTAAAAATGTTTCACTTCCCTTTACAAAAGGAGAATCTACTTAACTAAATGTTCTTAGGAATGATTCATAAAGAAAGACGAAGTGCTTCTTAACATAGCCCTAAAAAATAGAGCATTAATAAAACATCAAGAAAATTCCAAGCAACTAAGCATAACAAAATTTTTGTCCTGGTTCCTTTGCTCTCTTGTTCTACTGGATTATACGTTACCAGCCTGCTTTTGGAAGCCATCTGCTTCCAGACCAGGAAGAAACCAGAAGAGCCTGTCTCAAACTGGTGGTATAGCTTGATAGTATCTACAGTATCTTCTCAGACACCTGTACCCATATCTCTACTTAGAAGCATCAATAGTTCAAAGTATCTGCTATTATAGTCCTTTCCGTGAGGATCTAAGACTAAAGACAAAACTGTTGGCCTTTACCTTATGAGAAGGCTCAAGCACTGGAACCAAAGAAAAATTATCTGCAGATGACAAAGATTTAATGATTTTATTAATTTATTACTGTCATCAATAATATCAGAATGCAGCAGGATAAACCCCTTATTAGAGTGCAATGCATAATTATTTCATAAGGTTTTGATCAATGTGCCCCCTGAGAGTAAAACTGACCCCCAGAGTCTTATCGTAAGACATAGACTTTCTGAAATATTTATATTAATAACGCTGCACCTCAACAAACGTAAGCGAAGGCTAAACAACTCTTCTAATTTCATGACTTTCCCCTGTAGCTCTGGCAATAGTGTTGAACTAATTTAAGACATACCTAACACATTAAACAAACTTAATTATTTTGTATTTCTCTTTTTATATGGTAAAAAGTAAATCTCTGTGATTGCTCTGGGCCTTTGGGAAATTTCCAAGATAGTTTTAGATATAAAAGATATCCGGAAATTTTTCTTCTATTTTTTTCTAAATATAGGATCCAATCTTGGTAAGGCAAAGTCAAAAGAGTTGTCAGAGGAGAGCTAGGATACTTGATTTTGGTTGGATCACAGGTGCCTGAGAATCAACTGCACAGTGACCTATTTAATCAAAGTGACAACAAAATATTTTGAAATACACATAAAAGGTAATACACTCATAAAGAACCTTAGCTCTTTCACAAGTAACAGAGTTTTCTTCTTTGGATTTTTCTTTTAAGCAATCAAGGACATAATAAAGTCAACATAAAGCACAGAAGGTTGTCCTGGTAGGCCCAGGTTCTTTGCTATGTGGACAGGTTTTACAGAAAGTACACATTTTCATCTTGTAAATAATGGCATTAATCAGCAAAGCAGTGAAATAAACCCAACAAAAATGAGCAAACTTCACTAAAATTTTAATGTATTTTAAGCCTTCTTTTCAGATTCAGCTGTTATAAATCAAGGCAAATAAAATTTATTTTCCAGGTCTTGTCTTTTATGAAGCTCTTTTGCATTCTAGAACAAATGGACTCTTATATTAGAACAAAATTATTCTTTTTCCTTATAAAACAAAGCTGCGTATCCATTTGAATTTCTCTGTCATTATTGTTTGTAGTGTGGTCTCAACCATGTTATTTTTTTTCTTTTTCTTTTTCTTTTTAAATTTTTTATTTTAGAAAGTGAGAGAGCATGTGAGTAGGGGAGAGGGGCAGAGGGAGAGAGAGACAGAGAGAGGGAAACAGAGACAGAGACAGAGAGAGAATCTCAAGAAGGTGTTACACTAGGCACTGAGCCCAATGCAGGGCTCCATCCTGACCCTGGGATTATGACCTAAGCCTAAATCAAGGGTCAGATGCTTAACTGACTGCCACCCTTAACTGAGGGACACTGAGGTGTCCCTCAACCATGTATATTAATTATAACATGGACCAACATGAAGATTTCCTATTTCACAGAGAAAACTAGAAGCTATGTGATTGAGAACTGTCTGTCATTTTGCAATGTTTAAGCAGAATAACATAACTTATGGGGCACCTGAAATTAATATTTCAGGATTCCATATTACACAGAAAATACTGAGGTATCCAAGAATTGTCTGTTAATTAACTCAATTTAATATTAGTTTCAGTCTTTAAATTATCTTAAGACCTTGCAAATTATGTTTGAACTGACACACTACAGAACATAATTACTATTGATACAAAAAGTTTGTTAGAATAATGATTAGATTTAGTTGAGCACAAATTACTTTTTGTAATCTTTAACAATGTGTAGGCATATTGTCAACTTATTTGATCATGAAACCTTCATAATTTTAGGAAGATCAGACTGACTATTCTCATGAATGAGAAAAAAATCAACCAAGTAAAATAACATGTATGCTTACATATACTTAATGCTGACAAATCAGACAAAAAGCACAGACATTGACAGAATCATAGATTTATTTTTGAAAACCATAATGATTAAACCAGTCCTACTCAACAAAGCATTATCTTAATTATGTAAACTTGGGTTCTTCAACTATTTCTGATCCAGCAGAATAATTATTTTAGCTATAACTCCCTTGAATGATTAAAAATTTAATTTCATTACTTTTGGAGATTATTCAGAAATATTTTATTTATATAAGTTTATATTTATTTCAATAAATGGTGAGAAGAGAGCTATTTTACTTTCTCTGTCACCCAAGAGAGAATAGATCACTGGACTCCACCTGTAGGAATCAGCAAACCATGGATAGCAGAACCAAATTTCCAATCATTGCTGTCTCCAGTGGAGAGTAAATTAGCACCCACATGAGTCATCTGTGTGAACCGGAAACAAAAACAAAACACACAACCAGGGGGAAAGAATAAAATAAAACAAACAAAAAGGAATAAAATTTTAAAATGTGAAAATTTAGGTCACTTTGAACTCAGATGGGAAACAATGATAAAACCCACACAGGCTTGAATGGTCTGTGATGTATAGCTCTCCAGCGCCAGTGTGTCAAGTAAATCTTCAGATCTAAATAACACCTCCAAACTAGTAAAGGATAATCCAAACGGTAAAATCATGACCTGCACACAAATATAAACAGGCGTGAAAGATTTTGTTTTCCTCATCAATTAATGAGGAAACTCTGATAGTTAAGCACCTATGCCTAGAATGTTCAGCTAGATTGGTGAACCATAAAACTGCATAGCTTTGTCTCATTGTAGCTGTTGGGAATGAAGATGTCACCGCAGACGATGGTGACCCCATTCCCTCAGCCTACTGATGAAACCTCATATCTATCACATGCTCTTTGCAAATTCAAAATCAAATAAAAACATTCATTGTATAAAGTGTGATTTTTATAACAGTCAAAATACACTCAAAGTTTAAGTGACTAAATAAGTTGGGAGGTCAAGCTGAACAGTCATCACCGGTGTCCTATAGCAATGCATCACTCTACTGGGAGGCAGAAGTTGTGGACTCAGTTCCCAGCACCGACACTGACCAACTATGCACAGCCTACTCTAGGGGGTCAGTATCTCATTCATAAAATAAAGAGTCAGGATGGATGACCTCTGAAGGCCTTTCTGGCTTCAAGGTCAATGGCAATATGGTCAACAAAATGTCATCAGACAACTGTATTATATTTGCCTGTGTGCTTGTACAAGTAATACATTTCTGGCCCCCTCGACAGACATACCAAACGTAATTTAGATCCAGGAATCTACATTTTAAATAAACTCCACATTATTTTTACACAAACTTCAGTTTCAAACTGAAGTTTGAAAATCTTTAGTGTATGGATTTTTTCCTAGAAAAAAAACAGTTATGACTAAAAAAGAGTTATTGAATTGTTCTGGTAAATGGTACACTACTCAGTGCCTTCAAACCACAGGTCATCCACATTGAAACTTGTCTAAAATAATGTTGAAAAGAAATTAGGTTGTCATTGTTTTAAAAGTGGTGATTTTCTAGAGTATATGGCTTATTATATCTAGCATAAGATTTGGACTATATGCTTAGCCTCACTAAAGGACGGTTGTGAATAAATGTGTACTTCCCTTTACTCATCTGCATTGCCTTTTGCTTCCTTCCCTCTCATAAATTGTTTGAAGAAAATCAATAAAAACAAATGCTGTTTCTTTGAAAAGACCAATAAATGTGATAGGCCCCTCACCATCCTAACCAACACAAAAAAAGGGAAGACACAAATTGTCTATATCAGAAATGAAAGAGAGGTCATCACTACTGATCCCATGGACATTAAGAAGCTAGTAAAATAGTACTATGAATAATTACATGCCCACAAATTCTGTAACTTAGAATAAATGGAGCGATTCCTTGAAAAACATGACCCACCAAGACTTATATGAGAAGTAGTTCAGATAAGCATATATTTTTTTCTTAAAAGTTAAAGTAATAATTCATAACCTTCCAAAACAGAAAGCACCAAACTTTGATAGGTTCAGTGGTGAATTACACCAAGAACTTAAGGAAGAAATAATACTAATTCTCTAAAAAGTCTACAGGAAGAGAGAAGTAGAGGGAATACTTCCTAACTCATGCTATGAGGCCAGCATTACCATAATAGCAAAGCCAGACAAAGACATCACACGAAAAAAATACTGTAGATCAGTATCTCTCATAAACACAGACTTAAAAATCCTAAACAAAATAATAACAAATAAAATCTAAAATCACATAAAAAGAATTTTACTCCAACCAAGTGGAAAACATTTCAGGTGTGAAAGGCTATTTCAAAATTAAATAAGTCAATCATTGTATCAGTACCTGGGTGGCTCAGTTGGTTGAGCATCCGATCTTGATTTTGCTTAGGTCAGATCCCAGGGTGGTGGGATCGAGTCCTATGTCAGGCTCCAGGCTGAGTGCGGAGTCTGCTTGAGGTTCTCTCTCCCTCTCTCTCTCTCTCTCTCTCTCTCTCTCTCTCCCTCCCTCCCAGCATCCCTCCCACTCTGTTCTTCTCCCCCACTTTCTTTCCTTCTCTCTGAAAAATTTAAATTAAAAATTTTATAAATTGATCATTGTAATCTACCACATCAACTGTCGGTTAAAACAGAAAAAGCATTTGACAAAATTTAACTTCCAGTCATGATAAAAAAAAAAAAAACTCTCAGCTCACAGAAAAGAGAAACTGCATCAACTTTAAAACATTTCCAAAACAAAATGGCAACAAAAACCAGTAGCTAACATCACACTAACAGTGAGAGCCTGGATGCTTTTCCCTTCCTATCAGGGAAAAGGTAAGGTGTTCTTTCACATCATTCCTATTCAACGCCATGCTAGAAATCCTAACTAGTGCAATAAGACAAGAAAAAGAAAAAGTTATATTTATTGGAAAGAAAGAAAGAAAACTGTCTCTATCCACAGATGATATGATCCTCTATGTTGAAAATTCCAAAGAATGGACAAAATAACTCCTATTACTAACAAGAAAATGTAACGGAGTCATAGGATAGAAGGTTAGTACACAAAAGGAAATTGCTTTCTTTTAAATTTTTTAATGTTTATTTATTTTTGAGAGAGAGAGAGAGCACAAACAAGGGAGGGGCAGAGAGAAGGAGACACAGAATCCAAAGCAGGCTCCAGGCTCTGAGCTGTCAGCCCAGAGCCCGACACAGGACTTGAACTCACGAACCATGAGATCATGACCTGAGCTGAAGTTGGATGCTTAACCAACTGAACCATTCAGGTGTCCCGGCAATTGTTTTCTTTTAAATGGTTTCTCTTTGTGGAAAAATGTTAATCTACATAAATGAGCGTTGTCACTCAGAGAAGGTAGTGGCCAAATTGAGGAGAAAATATTCCTTTCCCTAGCAAATTAATAACCCTTTAAAAGGAGTAGTGCAACATATGCTCTTTCTTTTTATAGTCCTCATTTTAGACTTTTTTTGGAGTTGGATGAGATGAAAGATGCTAGCTAAGAGTCAGATATCAAAGGGAAGAAGGCCTAACTAAAAGTGATGGTCTTGATACTTAACACTTTAGTATCGAGGAAAAAAACAACAACTTTAGAGTTTGATGACAGAAAATAGGGATTTACCCGTCCTTTATACAAATGGAAGACTTAAATCTCTATGCCAGTTTAAAATTTCAGGATAGAGAAAAGTGTTAATACCTTTGCAAAATAATTTTGATAATTTTCTTCTTTCTTATGTATTCATTTCAAAGAATAACTATTTGCTATATTCGCTAAACTCCTTCTGCCTTTGAAATATTTTGTATAGGCTTTTATTGCCTTTTGTCTGTTATTCAGTGGACTGTGATCCTCTGTGGCTCCTCCCTAACTGTGTGTGTGTGTCATCAAACACCAGGGTCGCAAGGGTCGCAATAGTAATTACTACCCTGTTACTGAACAGCCAGTAATTGCTGCAATAAAACTAGGCATAAATGCTCAGACCGCACCTTATTCTGGCTCCAGACAGTTTAGGTTCATGAAACCCACTTTACCTAGCTTTTCCTGAAGCTCCACTGAACAGCCTTCCAAAACCCTGAAATCTGACATTTCCAAATCGTGGGAATTCTGTCCTCTGGAGAGATGTAGCAGTGGATCCTGGATTAGTTTAAGTGATGCTGTCTTTGGGCTGATTCAGGTGCGTCCACATGAGCCTTGCACCATCTGCCATCATTTCCCTGAATGCTTAGAGCCCTTGACTAGTGAAAAGTATACAGCAGAGCGCCACATCCTACTCTTGCATTATGAGAATGTGGAGACCTTGCCTCCAGTCCCACTTTGGTATCAGTAGAAGAGTAATTTATCCAAACTCCTTCCTCCCTCACAGAGCAGGCTGAACCTGCCAACGGTGGGCCGGTCTTCAGACTATCCAACACTCTCCTCTGCTCACTGTTCTCCCACCACCTACACAGCCCCCCAGACAAAAGAACCCTGGGGCGCCTGCGTGGCTCAGTCTGTTAAGCATCCAACTTCGGCTCAGGTCATGATCTCACAGTTCATGGGTTCGAGCCCCACGTCAGGCTCTGTGCTGACCACTAGCTCAGAGCCTGGAGCCTGTCTTCAGATCCTGTGACTCCTTCTCTCTCTGACCCTCCCCTACTCATGCTGTCTCTCTCTCTCTCTCTCTCAAAAATAAATAAAAACATTAAAAAAAAAGAATCCTAAGAAACAAAACACCTATTCAAAGGAATTTCTGCATATTAAGGCACAAAACAGGATATTGTATCTTTTATATCTTTCAGGAGAGTCAAAAGACCCCAATCTTGGATTATTAAAATTAATAAAACCTGGTTTATATCACCAGATTCACAGGTGGAAAAGAAATACTAGATTTCACAGCATTTCAAAGTAAAATGTATTGCTGGTGATACATCATTTCCCAACCAGAACAAAGACACCATTTGTGTGACTCTGTGGGTGAGCGTCTGAGAACATCACAACACTGATCTGGTAAGTTGTCCTGAAAACTTTCATTTTTCCCAATTGGGTTTCTGTGTGAAAGGTTTGCAAAGATCTGAATTTTCCCCTTTCATTCCTCATTTTTAAAAGATAGCACAAAAGCTGCTCACCAGTATAGGCTTGACACCTACTTGTTGGAATCCGGAAAAGAGAGGGTGACAAACTTCACACCACTTGGGGAGAGGATCTCTTTCAAAAAACACCCTTCTGGTAATGGAGAATGATTTGCAATTTGTGAGAGTTCCTTGTCCCTAACCTTACTGAGAAGCTTTGTCTGAATTGGAAACAGAAATAATTCTCTCCGGGAAATTCTTATCCAAAAGAAAGGGAAAAAATGTCCTGTTGCCTTGTCTCAATGGAATACTCTTGTACAAATGCACACCAAGGTAACAAAAGATAATATTCCGGGAAGCTTTTTCATACATAACTAAATCATAGAAAGGATATACGAACATGTAAAAACAGAAGGTAGTCACTGACATGGAAGTCTGAATTCACTTTGCTCTCCCTAAATAACGCCTATATCAAAACCTTGCTTAAGCTTAGCCTTTGAAGAGTGTGTTTTGTGGGATTTAAAAATGAACTGAAGAACTAGAATCAGAAAGTCACAAAGAAGTAGTGGGAGAAATATTATGGATGAGGGAAAACAGTGATGCCAGCATGCATTCTATGACTCCATGAATCCCAACGAAAACCTAGAAGAGGAAACAAACAATCGGAAGTTATTGTCTAGAAATGGACCAGATGTGCTGCAGCGTCTGAAAACCTGCTCTCTGCCAGGGGGCAGAGTGGGAATAGAAGTGAAGGCAAGAGTCAGAACAAAGGTAAGCACGGGGAAGAGCCAAGTACCATGAACCCCAGCAGACCGCAAGCAATTAGAGCCTGGAAAGCCACAGTGCTGAGGCATTAGACTCCGCAAGGAAAAAAGAAGGAGGAAATAAACATAAAACAAACCATTTCCAAATGAATTGCTGTGCGCTCCTAACCCATCTAGAGGAGCATTGCATAGCTAATAAAACAATATGGAAAATAAAAGTGCATGTTTGTAGAAGTTCAAAAAGCAAAATAATGCAGGAATCTAATTACTTTACAATTTAGGGAGGATGAAAGAGAAGGCACAAAAGATTGAAGAGAAAATTGAAATGACCTCCTGGCCTTTATCCTCCCTAGATTTCCTTTAGGGACGCTATTCAAAAACAAATTAAAAGGTTATGTGTTTAACCAGTCAGACAGGAAGGATAACAAGGGGCCTTGGGAACAGATGGGTGATAGAAAATCTACAGGAGGCAAAGTTAAGTTTTGGAAAATTAAATGAAAAATTCATCATATTTTTTCCCTAACTCCAGAAGGATTATAAATCACTTACGTACCTGGAATCTTGACAAAAGTGTATCAATGTGGCAGGCCCTTCTGCGTCCCCTACAGGACTTACTTCTCATGTTTGTCACATCATTTTTCTTTGCTTTTTAGGGAAAATACTTAGTTCTACTGAAGCTTCAAAGATCACCTTTGAAATTATCCTTCGATTTAAGTGCCCTGGTTAGGACTGGGTTTTTTTTTTTTTTTAGATTTAAATAATTTCTGGCTGGCATTTTTGAGCTGTTTCCAACATCTTACTAAAATACTGTAAAGGCCACCTCTGAAGATGAAATTTGCACTCCCAAAACACTACGACTCACAATCAGCTCATGCCTTGAGTCTAGGAACAATTTCTGCTTAGAAAAAGGCAAATCTGAGAAGAATTAGCATTGTCCACTAACACATATGTCTCCTACACATATGAACATGTATCCAAACATCGTCAACCTCCAAGAAGATGGGAAAATACCAGATCATGCACACCCACTCTGTCCTAACTCAGAGAAACATTGTACATGATAAACAATTTCTCTGTATGTATCAAACAAGAGCACGTGGCATGGGATCCAGTAATCCCAGTTTTAGGAACCACGCCTGGAGAAGATGCTCAGCGTCACTCATCATCAGGGAAATACAAATCAAAACCACACTGAGATGCCACCTCACACCGGTCAGAGTGACTAAATTTAACAACTCAGGAAACAACAGATGCTGACCAGGATGTGAAAAAACAGGAACCCTCTTGCACTATTGGTGGGAATGCAAACTGGTGCAGCCTCTCTGGAAAACAGTGTGAAGATTCCTCAGAAAATTAAAAATAGAACTACCCTGTGACCCAGCAATAGCACAGGTAGGTATTTATCCAAAGGATACAGGCATGCTGGTGCGTAGGGGCACATGAACCCCAATGTTTATAGCAGCACTTTCAACAATAGCCAAATTATGGAAAGAGCCCAAATTCCAAATGTGGAATTTGAAAAATGTAACAGAAGATCATGGGGGAAGGGAAGGGGAAAAAATAGTTTCAAACAGAGGGAGACAAACCGTAAGAGATTCTTAAATACAGAGAACAAACTGAGGGTTGATGGGGCACAGGAGGGGAGGAGAAAATGGGTGATGTGCGTTGAGGAGACACTCATTGGAATGAGTACTGGGTGTTGTATGTAAGCAGTGAATCATGGGAATCTACTCTTGAAGCCAAGAGCACACTGTATATACTGTATGTTAGCTAACTTGACAATGAATTATATTTTAAAAATAAGAAGAAGAAGAAAAGAAAAGAAACCAGGCCTGGAGAAGGAGCCAGAGATTTTGCATAGATTTGCTTATAGAACCTCTTCAAAATAAAAAAAAAAAAAAGCAGCTGTCAAGTGCCTAAAGAGTCAGCAGCAAGAGAAATGATAAGTAAATCACAATACAGCCACGAGGTTACCTATACAAGCCGTGCTTTAGAAAACATAAGCCATGCTTAAGAAAACATGAACAAAATATAATATCAAGTGATTAAAAAGTAGAATATGAAATTTATGAATAGTAAGAACCCAAATCCAAATATGTTAAAATAACACACATACATACACACATACACACACACACACACACACACACACACACCTAGAAAAAAACTGGTAGCCAATAAATGAGTTAGTAGTGATTGCCTCTGGGTGGCAGAAATACGACTTTAATTCTACTCTACATGCCATCAAAAGTTCTCTCCAATAGCTTTTATAATGATAATAATAATAATAGTATTTAATTATGTAATAAATCACAAATGAAGTCCCTATCACCAGGCTTTGAACAACACCGAGCTTGGACTGACATTATCTCATATTCCCGAATTGACAGACACAGGTTCATTCCTCTTTTCTGAATCTCAGACAAGAATATATGACACCCTGGGTTGGGATGAGATTAAATGGAATAATGCAATTAAAATAACATATGTTAAGTGCCAAATACAACTCTAGCATGAAGTAGGTATGAATAAATGCCAGCCAAATTTACATCCTTACAATGGAAGCAGTCAGTGGTCAGTAGCCCATTCCAGACGAGTATTTCTGTTGCTACTTCTTCCCCAACATGGGAATATCACACTCACACTGCTGATCCGTAGTGCCCCCTCCATTTGGAAGGTGCTTCCAGATGCAGGAAACAACCCTCCCTTTGATGTATGCCAGGCATGGGAAATATTGGAGAGACGCTTCATGGCAGTAGCAGAAACAAGACACACAGATGAAAATAATGGAAGACCTAATACAAGAATAAACGATCCAGCACCCGATTCAATAGCAAATTATCACATCAGTGCCTCTGTAATAAATTCAGAGTATATCATTAAAACTGTGGTTTCATGTCCCACAAGGACACAGATGAGGTTACCCCAAGACAAAAGCATCAATGTGTCAAATGCACAGATAGGCGGTCTAAGGCGATGAGAAATGTTTTCATTTTGTCTTATTAATATTTTATCTGAATACATTTCTTGTCTGTGTTCTGTGATCACACTGGGCTGAGCTATTCATAGCTAGAATGCTACTTGGCCTTTCAGTTTTATTCTTCATTTTTTCCAAATAAAACAGTTAAGGCTTATACAGGAATGCAGCACAAAAGGCAAAGACCTGTGTCATGTATTTTTGGAGTAAATCATTATCAACCATCCAGGAAAGCACCATAATGGAATATTTATTTTTAATAGTTTATTTTCAAATTGGTTTCCATATAACACCCAGTGCTTCTCCCCACAAGTGCCCCCACCATGATCATCATTCCCTCCCCTCCCTCCCCCCTCCCTTCAGTCCATGGTTCGTTTTCAGTATTCAATAGTCTCTCATGATTTGTGTCCCTCCCTCTCCCCAGCTCTCTCTCCCCCTTCCTCTCCCTATGGTCCTCTGTTAGGTTTCTCCTGTTAGACCTATGAGTGAAAACATATGGTATCTCTACTTCTCTGCCTGACTTATTTCGCTTAGCATGACACCCTCGAGGTCCATCCACTTTCCTACGAATGGCCATATTTCATTCTTCCTCATTGCCATATAGTACTCCATGGTGTATATATACCACATCTTCTTGATCCACTCATCAGATGATGGACATTTAGGCTCTTTCCATGATTTGGCTATTGTAGAAAGTGCCACTATGAACATTGGGGTACATGTGCTCCTATGTATCAGCACTTCTGTATCCCCTGGGTAAATCCCTAGCAGTGCTATTGCTGGGTCATAGGGGAGTTCTACTGATAGTTTTTTGAGGAATCTCCATACTGTTTTCCAGAGCAGCTGCACCAGTTGACATTCCCACCAACAGTGTAGGAGGGTGCCCATCTCTCCACATCCTCGCCAACATCGATAGTCTGTTGATTTGTTCATTTTAGCCACTCTGACTGGTGTGAGATGGTATCTCAGTGTGGTTTTGATTTGTGTTTCCCTGATGATGAGTGATGTTGAGCATCGTTTCATGTGCCTGTAGGCCATCTGGATGTCCTCTTTGGAGAAGTGTCTGTTCAGGTCTTCTGCCCATTTCTTCACTGGATTATTCATTTTTCGTGTATGGAGTTTAGTGAGCTCCTTGTGTATTTTGGATACTAGCCCTTTATCTGATATGCCATTTGCCACTATCTTTTCCCATTCTGTCAGCTGCCTGTTAGCTTTTTTGATTGTTTCCTTTGCCTTGCAGAAGCTTTTTATCTTGAGGAGGTCCCAGTAGTTCATTTTTGTTCTTGATTCCCTTGCCTCTGGGGATTTGTCGAGGAGGAAATTGCTGCGATTGAGGTCTAGGAGGCCATATTTAAATGTTGTCAGTGGAAACCTTCAACAAACTTAGATAATCTTGGCTATATAGGAGTTTAGTATTTTTAATCAAAAAGATGTTAAATAAAGGTTTACAAATGCTTCCTTTAAATTCAGAATCAACTTCTATGTGACGCCAAAACATGTAGGAAAGAATAGTCTAGAATATTTTTGAAAATTTGAAGCTGGCTGAGGATCAAGATGAAAGCCGACCTCAGGTCCTCCTCGCTGGGGATTTCCTCATGGGAAACAAAACAGAGATGTTGAAAGAAGGTAGGAGGAGACCCATGATGTGGAAATTTTTTTTCAGGCAGATCTGCTTGGGGTGGGTCTAAATCCTCCACAGGATCTCAGGGTCCACCTGGGTCAGATGGGTCTCATGACCCCCAATTAGACTATGACCAAGGATCAGTATCCGTCCTTCAGCCTGTGGAGTCCTTATAACAGAGCCGACAGCTAAATACAAAACCAGGGTGTCATTCCTCAGGTGGGCTAGGCCTTGTACACTGTGGTTGATGCCTTCATCTGGGAGAACCTGGGTTTTCCTTCTGTCTGTGCAAACATTGACCTGGGAGGGTAGACTCAGATCAATGATCCTTGTGGTCTGTTCCCAGAGTCAGGAGACAGCCAGAGAGGCAGTGCCAGCAAGGAGCTCACACAACCCTCTCCTGGTCTCCTCCCACCGGCTGGCTGCCCCTCCTTAGTGTCTTTGACTGAAATTCCCCCTTGTTGACACTCAGGTTGGTATTCTAAAGCCCAGCCCACGTCTCTCTCTCCTGAACCTGCACCCACTCCCGCCCCACCAGTCTAAAGACCACCTGCAAGGGAAGTGGGGGAGAGGATGCCTCAGTCTGCCTCTCCAGCTCCAGCCACTCCCCTGCTTCTTTAACTATATCCCACTGCCTACCCAGCAAATGCATGGAAGTTTCTGGAAGGCATCCCTAACTTTTCATACTCAAAGCTAATTATTTTCTCCTCCAAACTTGCTGCTTTCGCTGGACTTCCTGTCTTGGCAGGCGGCCCACCATCCATCCACACAGTGGCGTGCACACCTCACGCTTAATTTCTCACTCTACCTCACAGTTCACATGTCACTCAGATCCTGCCAGTTCTGTCCCCAAAACATCTCTGGCCCCTGCTTTCTCCACACCAGCTCTCCTCCTTCCTTTCTCCAAGCCCACACAACATCACACGGAGCTCCAGGCCTTGAATCTGGACCCAGGCTTGAATCCTTGCTTTATCACATAATAGCCGAGGTAAACCTCTGTACCTCAGTTTTCTCAGCTGCTACATGAAGAAAAGACTATTTTCCACCCCCTAGATTACTGAAGTGCTTTCACAAGGCCATCCAGCACTTGGCACACTGTCAGAGTGACTAAAATTAACAACTCAGGAAACAACAGATGATGGCCAGGATGTGGAGAAACAGGAACCCTCTTGCTGTCTCCAGGGGTCTTGGTCTTCAGCAGACTTCTAGATGGTTCTTTCTGTTTTCTCCTGCCCTTCACTGTCCACCCTCTGTGTGACAGCCGGGGTAAACCAACATGCACTAGATTACATGGATCCTTGCTTAAAACCCTGTGCTAGCTTCCACTTCTTATTAGAATCAAGTCCATACCCCTTGCTGGGGCCCATGAGCCTGGTCTCTCCACACTGTCTCCGACCATCTGACTGTGTCTGCTGCGGCACCTGCCTGCCTCACAATGCTCCCAGCACGGTGTCCACACTTCCTGTGTTTTCCATACATGCCAACTGCATCCGTCCCTTTCTGTGTCTGAATGTTCCACCTGCTGTCTCCCTGGAGCTGGGTTCTTCCCGTGCCCAGAACTCTGCGTAGATGTCCTTTGCTCAGAGGGGCATGCCTGGACTCTCCTATCCTGTTCCCGTCCCCCGCACTGTCTCTACATCTCTGCTATGGGCTGTTGGGCTCAATTCCTCTCCCCTCCGTCCAGCCTCCTGACTTTGAATCTCATGCCACCAATTGTATGACCTACTGGCAGAAGGCTGCCCACTCTTCCTCTCATTCCCAACAGTTTTCTGCCTAAGTCAGTGTCACTCACCCAAGACCACTCACCCCTGTTTCATTCTGGTCAGTTTTAATATTTGCAGACAGTGCATCCAGCCCAGGGTCTCCGGCTCGGTTCCCTGAGCCTTCCCTCCCACCAGCTCAGCCACCACCTGCCCTCCCTCCGTCCCTCCCCAACTTCCTTCTCTCCCCTCCGTGCTCAGCTCCCCTGCCTTATGCAGTTGCTGCCATTTTTCTCTGCCTGTACCCTCGACTCTCTTGCCTTCATGTTTTGTCACACTTGCTTGGCGACACCGCTATGCTGAAATCCAGCCCTCTGCTGACTGAATGTATCTGGGTGAAAACCACAGCATGTTGCCTGACCCCACCTGAAATTCACGATGGACAAACTCCAGTGGACCGCAGTGACACCAAGCAAGCTACATATCTACCCTGGTTTGCTCTCTTTCCCATTTCTCCTCAATGACTGTTTCCCCAGCTCTTCCTCTCTCCTCAGGTACCCACAACCTTTTCTCCCCTTTTCAGCAAGTGGCCTGGCTTCCTGCTTGGCTGGGAAATTGCCCCCACTGCACCCCTCTTCCATCAAGAAGCTGTGTTTATACATTCTGCCTCCCATCTACTCACTGTCAGTCGGTGGTTCTCAGACTGTGGTCCTGGACCAGCAGCATCAGGGTCCCCTGGGAACTTGGAAGAAAGGCACATTCACTGGTCACATCACAGGCCTAAAAAAGTCTGGGGTGGAGCCCAGAACTCTGTGTTTTAACAAGTCTTTGGGTGAATTCGGATGCACTTGCAAATGTGACAACCACCACCGGAGATAAATCCACATTTCCATCAAAGGCCAGTGTTCTTGTGTGCTGCAGCCCCTGACCTATTCAAGGGTGTTGCTCCAATAGGGATAAAGACCAACCTATACCCCTCTGGAGCTCCGCTCCAGCAAGGCCACCTTCCTCTCTTGTATCATCAACCCCACTCTTTCTATGAGTTCATTTCCATCAGCATTGAAACCTGCTCTTAGTCACCTCACCTTACCAAAGAAAGAAAAAAAATCAATTGACCTCCAGGCAGGAATTGATGCTGCGGTCTTGAAGCAGAATCACTTCTCTGAAATACCTCGGTTTCTGCTCTTAAGGCCTTCAACTGATCAGACAAGGCTCACCCACTGTATCAAGGGTAACTTCCTTCACTTAAGGTTAATCGATTTGACCACATCTACATCTAATCTTATCTACCAAATGCTTGCTTGCTTGCTTGCTTGCTTTTAAGTAGGTTTCACGCCCAGAATAGAGCCCAATGAGGGGCTTGAACTCACAACCTTGAGATCAAGACTTGAGTTGATTTCAAGAGTCACTTAACTGACTGAGCCACCCAGGCACCCCTACAACATACCTTCGAAACAATACCATATGAGTGTCCGATGAAACAGTTGGGTCCTGTCACCAAGGTGACATGTAAAACTAACCATCATACCATCCATGTGCCATGACCCCCAAATTTATATTTTGCACTTGACTCTGGGGTCACTTTTCTGACCCCAGAATTGTGAATCCACCTGTCTGCTCTGTATCTCCACTTGGATATCCAACACAAGGATCTCTTCACAGTTGAATCTTAGTGGCAGATTCCCTCTCATTTGGTACAACTCCATCCTTCCAGCCCCCTTCTTAGAGCCTGTGCATCTCTCTTTCAGAGCCCACAATCCAGTACTGTGGGCTCTCCTTTCCCTACGCCCCCCTCGCCTTCCACCTGTGCCCCCAGCCCCATTACCTGTCCCCCAATTGCTTCAAGAGCTTCTCAATCGGGGGCTTCTACCCTTGCTCCCAATATGAACTCCTCCTCACGTGCAAGCCAAGCTAGCCACCCCTTCGCTCTGAACTACACGGCATCTCCATGTTGCATCAAGAATAAGAGCCAAAGGCCTCAGCGTGCCCCCCCTTCCAGGAGCTGCCCCCTTTTCCTCACTGGCCCCACCAACCTCTCCCCTCCCTGTGAGCCCCTCTGACCACACTGAGCCCGTGTGTTCCTTAAAGACAGCAGACGCACCCCAGGGCCCGGACCTCCAAGCACACCCTCAACCCGGGACGTTCTTCCCCAGATACCCACGTGCTGACCTCCTGCCTCCTTCACGTCTTTACCTCAATGTCTCTTCTCACCCCGAGCCCAGCACTTCACCCCTGCACGCCCCCCGGCGTCCTCACCCTGCTCTAGCTTCTCCTGGGGTCACAGCCTCTCGGCATGGTGTGTACTCCTTACAGCCACTGTCCAGCTCTTCCCCATAGACTGCAGACAGGTGTGTCTGCTCTTCGCACGGATGTCTCCCCCGTGTGCAGGACACGGGCACATGCGGGCTGACTGAGTTGTCAGCAAATGTATCTTCTCAGCACACTTGGGTGGGAGCTCCTTGAGGCCGAGTCCCTGTCCCTGTCATCCAGGAATCTCCAACAGGCCCTGACAGTAGGCGGGGGCCAGTCTCTCTGCGGAGGCATCCGGAGCGTGTCTCAGTCTGTCTGTGTTGCCTAAGAAAACATTGCAGCCTTCATGTCTTAATATTTTTTTAATGTTTTATATTTATTCTTTTGAGAGAGAGAGACAGCGTGAGCAGGGGAGGGTCAGAGAGAGAGGGGAGACAGAATCTGGAGACAGGCTCCAGGCTCTGAGCTAGCTGTCAGCACAGAGCCTAACGCAGGGCTTGAACCCACGAACCTGAGATTATGACCTGAGCCGAAGCTGGATGCTCAACCGACTGAGCCCCCAGGCGCCCCTGGTGTGGCCTAAAAACCACGCACAGTCTTGGAGTCCGGGTGCCGAGACCAGGCACCTGCATGGTCCCGTGACGGCCATCTTCTGAGTAGCAAACATCTCACTGTGCCCTTACATGGCCGGAAAGGTGAAGGATCTTTCTAGAGCCTCTTTTTTAAGGGCACCAACCCTATTCAGGAGGCTCCACCCTCCTGACCCAAGCACCTCCCAGAGGCCCACTTCCTAACACCATCACTCGGGGTTAGGATTTCAACACAGTTCTGGGGGGATCGCAAGCATTTGGACCATGGCAGACCCTCCCTGACCACTGAGGGTCATCAGAGAAGACTGGGGGCCAGGGGCCGCCACTTACACTATCCTGTCACGCTCTTCTCCCCATGCACGGCGGGCTGGGGTTTCCTGGTTTCCAGAGGATTCTGAAATGAGCACCGTTTTTAACAACACAGTAACCAGTTTACAGAGGGCCTGCCCTGCCCTTCCCCCTTCGCCACTGAACATCCACATGAAGTTGACTTTTCCCAGGCGGGCAGCCCACATCCCGGAGGGAAGTGGAAAAGGTCCTACTTGCATAGTGCCCCATCTTTGCTGAGACTGACCTGAACACTGGTCTCAGAGCGGATCGGAGAAGCCGCTCTGAGCCAAGGCAGGCCCCCCTTTAGAACTCTGGATCTAAAGGCACCTGGGCAGCTCAGTCGGTTGAGCATTCCACTTTGGCTTAGGTCATGATCTCACATTTCATGGGTTGGAGCCCCGCGTCAGGCTCTGTGCTGACAGCTGGGAGCCTGGAGCCTGCTTCAGATTCTGTGTGTCCCTCTCTCTCTCCACCCCACCCCTGCTCATGATCTGTCTCTCTGTCTCTCGAAAATAAATGTTTAAAAAAAAAAAAGAACTCTGGATCTATCCACTGCTCGCTCCCGTCACCGGGACCTTAGCTTTCCGTCACAAGGGTGCGCAGTCACCGGAGACTAAAAGTTCAGTGTAACAATTCACGTCCACCTCATCCGTGACTTCACACACACTGAAAGGCAGCTGGGGCTTTTGCTCTGCTTTCGAATGCTGGAACTCAGCGTTGCATCATCAAGGAAGAAGATTCCTGCTTATAAAAACAAGTCCTTTTGGGGAACGAGGGAGAGATTCATATCTGGGAACCGATGGGGCAAAAGGGCTAGCATTTCACAAGCTGCAGTAAAAGCCGGGATGGGCTCTCCGAATGAGGGCGGCTGAAGAGGCAGGAACTCCCCCGCAAGGAGGTCCAGGCCCTGCCAGCTCTCAGAGCTGAGAGATCGCAGGCGGCGGTGTGGTTTGCAGACTGCGCTCTCTCTTCCCTGCTGGCCTCGCGGGCGGCCTGTCCTGTCCTGGGCAAGATCGCTGCAGCCCCGCTGCCTTCTTTATCTCTGCACCCTACTGGCTTCGGAGCACTTCATTAACTTTTAAATCCAGCCATTTAAATGCCCGCCTTAGCCTAGCTCCCCTCCACCTAAAGGAAGCATTAAGACATTGTGTCGCTCCTCTTTCACTTAAATCATGTCACTCAGGCACCCAGAGAGGCCGTCTCGATGACAGGACTCTACCTCCCTGGCTATTAAGGAAGGAAATCACGTCAACTGGCCAAACGGGCTCTTGCAGCTGGACCTGCTCCTAAGAGCATCTGGTCAGCCTCACCGAGGCCGGAGGACACGCCAGTCAGACGCGTTCCTTCCAGAGCCAGATGGCCATCTGTGTCCATCTGAGCTTGGCTGGGGGCGCCGGGTTCTACCTGCTCACCATTGGTCCCGGCCCCGCCGGGAAGTGCTCCCTCTTGTCTGACCTGAAGTCCTCAGGCCTATACCCTCTCCTTCACACAAAGACACTTGAAATTACTAAATAAGTTTTTGACCTGATTCCCTCTAGAGTAAAAGTATTTTGTACCCTTTTAATGATATATGATGATTCCATTTTTTTCCTCTTGGTTATTTCTACCACTTTAAAGTGAAGACCAGAACTTTTGGTTATCAGATCAAAAAGTCCAGAATATTGTTAAAGGTACGCAGAGCCGAGCAGTTGTGAAGCCGGCCCCTGCAGCTGGGCTGCCTGCATTCACACGCCCAGCTCTGTCTCCTATTAGCTCTGTGACCTCAGGCCAGTGGCTTACCCTTTCTGTGCTTTAGTTTTAGATCTGTAAAACAAGGCTGATAGCAGCATGTAAGGCATAAGCATATTATGAGGTTAAATAAGTTAATAAACGTCAGACTGCAGGTAGTACTCACCATTTTTGTGCCATAGAAAAATCTACTATGAACATTAGATCTTAATTTTCTATGAATAAATACAATTTTGAGTCTGAGCGTCTATCCACACAGGCTAGCAGAAAACTCACTTGCTCTGGGGAAGAGAGAGCCCTTGACCCTGAGTTGTCAGTGGGTCCAAGTCTGTCCACACAGACTCCTGCTCAGCCCCAAGGCCTCTGGCAGGTCCAGGGCTTCTAGGCTGGCCTGGTCCTTGTTGCTCTGGCCAAGTTTCCCAAGAAGCCAGTGCCAGGACACATGTGTGATGCCATGGCCCATGTGATGTCCCCAGGGCCTGGCACGAGACCTGGAGAGAGCCCAGCACTCAACGCAGGCAAAGGAAAAATGAGGACACAGCCCGTGGGCACAGCGCAGGGTCCGAGCCGTGGGTTTAAGCAGCCGTGAGAAGGCCCCGAATCCAGATCTCCAGCCTGTTCTCGAGAAGCCGACGGGAGCGACATGGTGAGGTTTATTTAATAAGGTCAGTTTACAGGACACAAAATGCCACCCTGCTCAGTACAGCTGTAAAACTCAGTCTCAGATTCTGTAACTGAGACTTTCATGACATGGAAAGATGTTCACAATATTTCGTTAAATAAAAGAGTCAGGTTATGAAACAGCACCAAGAACCGTGTCTGTATTCGGTTCCCAGGAATGCTGTAACATGGTGCCGCGGCGCTGTGATGCAGAACAATGGAGGTTCATCCTTTCATGGGTCTGGAGGCCAGAAGTCCAAAATCGAGGTGTCGGCAGGGCCAAAGCCACGCTCCCTCGGAAGGCGCTGGGGAGGGTCCTTCCTGCCCCTTCCAGCCCCTGGTGGCATCAGTGACCGGCGTCCCCCTGCTGTCCTGGCATCACATCAGTCTTCATGTTCATGTGGTGCTTCTCTGTGAGCACCTGTCTTCATATGGGGACACGTCACATTAGCCAATTGCATCTGCAATGACCTCATCTCCAAATAAGGTCACAGGTGGGGGTACTGGACAGTAGGTCTTCCATGTATCTTTTGGGGGAGACATAATTCAGCCCATGACAGCCTCTTGTGTTGGATTAAAGAGCTTACATCTTGGGGCGTCTGGGTGGCTCCATCAGTTAAACATACGACTTTGGCTCAGGTCATGACCTTTCCATTTGTGAGTTCGAGCCTTGAGTAGGGTTCTGTGCTGACAGGTTGGAGCCTGGAGCCTGCTTTGGATTCTGTGTCTCCCTCTCTGCCCATTCTCTCTCTCTCCTCAAAATAAATAAACATTAAAAAAAGAGTTAAAAAAAAAAAGCGCCTACATCTTTTTCAACAAAAACAAATGACTACACCTCTTTCTGAAAAAAGCGCACACACACACACACACACACACACACACCTTTACCCAAATGAGAGCATATCCTCCACACCCTTGTCACCCTCCCTAGAACCCCCTGCTGAGTTCCGCCCTTCACTGCCCCCCCCACCGGTGAGCTATGCTGACGCCCAGAAGTGGGTATCTTTCCATCTGCCTCTACTTATGTGTTCGTGTGCACATCTTCGCAGGCATTTACTCGGTATGTGACCATGCATCTCCAGGGGATGGTTTTGTCACTGTTTTAAAAAAGAGAATATTTTATGTGACTTTTCTGAATCTTGCTTTTCTCACACAGTAACACCTGGCAGAAGTTATCCTACCTAATAAGCTACCTAATAAGCCTCCACATCACTACTTTTAATGGTTACATAATATATTCTGCAGTGTAGGCATTGGCTGAAAATTAACAGTGAGGATCTTAAGATACTCGGGGACAGGAGCTCTTGTCCATCATCTTTGTTTGTATGATGCTAGCACACAGCCTGACATATGACTTCCGAGGCAGATGTGTCACACATGAATATCTAATTTCTATTTGTCAACGTTTATGTATTTATTTTTCGAGAAAGAGAGAAAGCTTGAGTGGGGGAGGGGCAGAAAGAGAGAGAGAGAGAGAGGGAGAGAGAGAGAAAGAGAGAAAGAATCTTAAGCAGGCTTCATGCTCAGTGCAGAGCCAGACAGGGGCTCGATCCCATGACCTTGAAATCATGACCTGAGCCAAAATCAAGGGTCAGATGCCCAACCCACTGAGCCACTCAGGGGCCCCAGATGTCTAATTTCCAAGGACACAAAAGAAACAACTCACTCATGATAAGGCAGTAAGTCGTCAGGACGGGATAAGAGAGGCAGAAGCCTGGGATTTCGGGCACTGAACTGAAGGAGGGCAGCGGTGGCCTATGAAATTATACCAGGACTCCGCCATTTCTAGGAGGATATTTCCTAGAAAGATTATTGAGAACCTTTGACAAAAGCCCCATATGAAAATTATATTGCAGTATATGTTTTCTTTAATTGTCCATCAATTTGTGTGTGACCATGACAGAGGCTGTAAAGCTCGGTGCACAGAGTGGTCACAGAGCATCACCATGAGGAAGGGATGTGAATTTCAAAGGTAATTAACTAGTGCCTAGAATTGACCTGCCGTGCCCTTTTCAGAGGGCAGACGGCAATGTGGCTCTGAGCCGGGGCTGAGCACTCTAGCCATCTGGGAAGTGTTAAGAGGGCTGACGCCTGCGTCTCAACCAGTTGGTACTGGATCCTCTTCAGCATCAAGCATCTCTAACACTCTTCATGTGACTCTACCGTGTAGCAGAGGCTGAGACTCACATCCCTAGAAGATTCCACTGGAAGGGATTAAAATTGCTAAAACTTAGAAGGGTTGTCGGTGCAATAAAGTGAAATTAGGAATGAGAAGCAACTTCCTTTGTGTGGCAGCCTTCTATGTTCCTAACCCTGCTGTTCCGTCTTCTCTCTGATTCTTCCCTGTACTTTCCTGCTGCAGAACTGGACTTTCCACTCCATGAACCACACCACTTTTCTCCTCTGCTCTGCTCATGCTTCCCTTCTTTCAGGAAATTCTACCTAAATGACTCCTGCCTATTCTTGGCAATTCAACCTAAACAGTCCAACCCAGTGAAGTTTCCCTATGATCCCCTAAGGTGTCTGACTGCATTTCATGGTCTGTTTCGGTGCCTGTGTCTCCCCCGCACCTCAGTGAACACCATAAAAGCAGAGACTGTCCCATTCACTTTGAGTTCCCATCGCCTAGGCCAGTAGCTGGAGACCACAGACAGTACATGAATGGGAGAGGAAGTCAGGAAGCAGGAGAGCATTAGGAAGCAGGTATCAGTTACTCATTTATTATAATACTGAGAAATGTAGAGTCTTGGCCGGCATATAAAACAAAGAGCAAATTTGCTTTATTGACGATAGCACCCGAAAGCTTAAAAGAGAATGCTCTGGGGAAAAGGGGCAATGGGGAATTAGTTGCTTCTTATATGGTGTTTATAAATCTGTTTCCATTTTTCCTTCTTGTTTTTATTGTAGAAGCCAAGTAACCTAAAAGAATCCTAGTAGCCACATTAATTTTCTGCAGCCTGATGGAAATAGAAGATACTTAGTTTCTACAAGTGGTCCTAACGGAAGAAACCCTGTCCCCGTGGGAGATTCCGGGGCCCTGTACACACTGCTGCCCATGTTTGCTGCCCGCCTAATCAGTTTCTTGCAAACTCAGTAGACAAATGGCAGCAACACTTCAGAAATACCAGAACCTGGTAATTTATTCCTTGACTGTCTTCCTAGACAATTAGGGACCTAGCATCTCCTGCGTGCTAGGCAACCCTGGAGCTACTCTTTCCAGCAACTTCCTCAAGAGACGCTGTCAGAACTCCTTACAAACAATCCAGTCTGAAAGAGGCCCTTGGAGACTGTCTGCACTTGAGCAAGTGGTGCTGGTGCCAAAGCAGGAGCAGCCTTCCCCCGCCGTGTGCAGCACACGCTGTTAAAGATGGAGTTCTGGTCCCGGGTTTCCTGCGACCACGTGGCACTCTGCATTAGACTTTGCACAATGACAGCAATTTGACCCAGAGTGCCTGGATGGCAGATGCTTTATGTACACTGTCAAGTTTAATGTGGGACAATGCAGGCGAGTCTGCCTTGCTGGGCATGTGGCAGGCCTGCTGAGGGCTGTCGACAGCCACACCAGGTGAGGAGGGGGCAGAATCGTGGGGTGATCAGCATTCAGAGGGAGCTAAAGGATCGTTTCCTTCAGCTTCTTCACGTCGCAGAGGAACTAAGACCAGAGAGCACAATGGTTTCTTGCTGAAGAATCATACGGAGAGGTACGTGCCTGCCGCGGCCAAACATGGGGGCTTGAACTGGAGCCTTCCGCCTGCCTAATCTAAACTGGCTACTTGCACTGGCCAAACACACCCGCCGATTTTCAGAACTTCATTTGACAATTCACCCTGTAGGCTGCTTAAGGATGACTGATTGTATCAACTTGAGCAAGTGAAGTTGAAGCTGGACCAATGGTCCATATCCAGTCGCTCCACTCTGCCTCCCTAATATGGCTCAAAGCCACCAAATAATTCCTGCTGACATCCCGTTACTTTGTTGCCGCTCACCAAGCCTGGCCGACCCTTATCTTTGACCTAAAAATCCTTCAGAGTTAGTTCTTGGAATTTAAAGAATTTCCAACAGGTATGGGAGAGAAGCACTTCCATTAAGATCTTTGTCTCTTTAAAAAAAAAAAACGGGGGGGAGGGTGGGAGAATAAAGAAGGATATAGAAGCCAAAAGGACATATAATTATAGTTGTATTTGTCTTAGGGAAATGTCTTTTGTAGCGGTGGGTTAGTCATTCCATTCATTCAAAGCTGGTAGGGTATTTTTGAGAAGAATACAGAGTGGAAATTGTAGGTAAAAAACAAAAATATTTTGTGTTCTAAAACTAGAATAAATTTTCTTTGTAAGTTTTCTTTATTCTTTTTTAAAATTTCTAATGTTTATTTATTTTATTTAATTTTTTAATGTTTATTAATTTTTGAGATGGAGAGAGACAGAGTATGAGCAAGGGAGGAGCAGAGAGAGAGGGAGACACAGAATCCGAAGCAGGCTCCAGGCTCTGAGCTGTTAGCACAGAGCCCGACACGTGGCTCAAACCCACAAACTGTGAGATCATGACCTGAGCTGAAGTTGGACGCTCAACCGACTGAGCCACCCAGGTGCCCCTAACGTTTATTTATTTTTGAGAGACAGAGTGTGAGAAAGGGAGGGATAGAGAGAGAAAGGGAGACACAGAATCTGAATCAGGCTCCAGGCTCTAAGCTGTCAGCACAGAGCCAAACACAGGGCTCGGACTCACAAACCCTGAGATCATGACCTGAACCAAAGTTGGATGCTTAACCAGACTGAGCCCCTCAAGCGCCGCTTTGTTAAGTTTTCTTCATCAAATAGATACAAAAAGAAGAGAAAAATAGAGGTATCGTCTCGTTAATTATTGCTTCTCCAACTCATACGTAAGGGCCATGTGTAAACAACATACACATTTACACACATACTTGTGTAACCTAAATCTCAATGTCTTACATCATGATTATCATGGTTTCACAATAATTATCTCTGTCCCCTCCTCCTCTACAGAAAATAAAACAAAAACATATTGGCAGACACGACCCTTCTGCTCAACTTCCCCCATCGCCTCCATAATGTATCTTCCATCTAAAAAGAGTTGCCATCCATTTATAGTATCACGTTATCTGCAAATAGTGAGAGTTTTACCTCTCCCTTACTGATCTGGATGCCCTTTATTTCTTTTCATTGTGTGATTGTGGTAGCTAGGTCTTCCAGGGCTATTTTGAATAAATTGGTGAGACTGAACATCACTCTTGTGTTCCTGACCATAGGGGAAAATCTCTCATAAAACCCTAAAGACTCCACTCAAAAACTGCTAGAATTGATCATAAATTCAGTAAAGTTGCAGGATACAAGATCAATGTACAGACCTCTCTTGCATTTCTATACACCAATAATGAAGCAGCAGAAAGAGAAGCTAAGGAAACAATCCAATTTATAATTGCACCAAAAATAATAAAATATCTAAGAATAAGCTTAACGAAAAGGGTGAAAGACCTCTGCTTTGAAAATTCTAAAACACTGATGAAAGAAAGTGAAGACTTCCCAAAGAAGTGGAAAGATGTTCCATGCTTATGGATTGGAAGAACAAATACTGTTAAAATGTCTATACTACTCAAAGCGACCTACACTTTCAATGTAATCCTTGTCAAAAAACCAACAGCATTTTCACAGAACTAGAACAAGCAATCCTAAAATTTATACAGAAGCAGTAAAGACCCCGAATAGCAAAAGCAATCTTGAAAAAGAAAAGCAAAGCTGGAGGCTTTTCTCAACTTTCACAATTCCAGACTTCATGTTATATTGCAAAGCTGTAGTGATCAAAACAGTATGGTATTGGCACAAAAATAGACACATAGGTGAAGAGAACAGAATAGAAAACACAGAAATAAGCCAACAATTATATGGTCAATTAATCTTCAACAAAGGAGGCAAGAATATCCAATGGGAAAAACACTGCCCCTTATTTATTTACTTATTTAGTTATAATTTAAATTCAAGTTAGTTAACATGTAGGGTAGTATTGATTTCAGAAGTAGAATTTAGTGATTCATCACTTACATATAACATTCAGAAAAAGACTGTCTTTTGCGGGGGACCAGCCCATGCACCAGAGTCTAAGGGTCCCTGAGTAGGGGGTTGGTGTCGGCGAAATATCCATAAGAAAGAACACAGACAACATGAATGGTGGAAGAGACCACACTTTACTGTGAAACTTGGTGTCTTATATACCATAGGTGATTACATCTTTCTTTTAATGATTACATTGTTTGTAACTTCTTAGGAATCACATGTTTTAGAAAGGATCATTGTTTTCACGGAAGAGAGAACAGAAAGTTAAAGACAGAAATGAAGTACAATACAGAGAGTCAAAAAACATAATTTATCACTAAAAATACATCAGCGGGAGTCTTATTTTGCGTACATAGTGTAATATTAACTGAAGCTTATGACAAGGCTATTTTTCTTTAAAAGTTCAAACAATAGTCTGTGAGTAAAGTGCCTCTAACTAGGGGGGGAAGTTTCAATCAGAAAATCTGCCCATATGCTGAAACCACAGTTACCAAGTGGCATGAATAATAGGAGAACTAACCCCAGTCTCTGATCCACTTAGGTCAAGCAGTCAAGCGCACACATTTTAAAGCAGGGGAAGCAGGGTCCCAAAGGCCACACAGCACTGCACCCCACTCTCCCAGGACCTTTGTTCTTTTGTCCTGATCCTCAGATGGGGGGAGGGCCAACCGTTATCCAGGGTAGCACCTTCCTAGACAAGGCTAGGGACTTTGCGATTACATACGCTCCCCCCGGAGGCTTTGCCCTCACAGTGGAATCACCTCCGCAGGCTTTTTGGCTGAATGGGCCCCAACAGTCTTTTTAACAAATGGTGTTGGGGTTCCTCAGAAAATTACCAATAGCACTACCCTATGACCCAGCAATAGCACTGCTGGGGATTTACCCAAGGGAAACACAAGTGCTGATGCATAGGGGCACATGTACCCCAATGTTCATAGCAGCATTTTCAACGATAGCCAAATCTTGAAAAGAGCCTAAGTGTTCATCAACTGACGAATGGAGCAAGAAGATGTGGTTTATATATACAATGGAACACTACTTGGCAATGAGAAAGAATGAAATCTTGCCATTCATAGCAATGTGGATGGACCTCAAGGGTGTCATGCTAAGTGAAATAAGTCAGGCAGAGAAAGACAGATACCATATGTTTGCACTCATAGGTCTAACAGGAGAAACTTAACAGAGGACCATGGGGAGGGGAAGGAGGAAAGAGAGTTAGGGAGAGGGAGGGAAGCAAATCATGAGAGACTTTTGAATACTGAAAACAAACTGAGGGCTGAAAAGGGAGGGGGAAAGGGGAAGGTGGTAATGGTCATGGAGGAGGGCGCTTGTGGGGAAGAGCACTGGGTGTTATATGGAAACCAACTTGACAATAAAGTATAATTAAAAAATGGTGTCAGAAGAACTGGATGGCAACATGCAAAAAGAATGAAGCTGGACCACTTTCTCACACCATATACAAAAATATTTTCAAAACAGATTAAGACCTAAATGTGACACCTGAAATCATAAAAATTTTTGAAAACAACACAGGCAGTAATTTCTTTGACATCAGCCAGAGCAACGTCTTTCTAGGTATGTTTCCTAAAGCAAGGGAAACAAAAGCAAAAATAAACTATTGGGACTACATCAAAATAAAAATCTTCTGCATAGTGAAGAAAACAATAAAAACTAAAAGGCAACTTATAAAAAGGGAGAAGATATTTGAAAATGACATATCTAAGGTTAGTATTCAAAATCTATAAAAAAAAACTTACAACACCCAACACTCAAAAAGCAAATAATCCAATTAAAAATGGGCAGAAGATATGAACAGACATTTCTCCAAAGAAGAAATAAAGATGGCCAAGAGATACATGAAACAATGTTCAACATCCCTCATCATCAGAGAAATGCAAGTCAAAACTGCAATGAGGTATCACTTCATACCTGTCAGAATGACTAAACTCAACAACATAAGAAACAACAAGCGTTGGTGCGGATGTGGAAAGAAAGGAACCCTCTCGCACTGTTGATGGGAATGGAGACGGGTGCAGCCACTGTGGAAAACGGTATGGAGGTTCCTCCCAAAATTAAACATAGAACCAACCTATGGTCCAATGATCCAATAATTGCACCATTGAGTATTTACCCCCTCAAATGCAAAAACACTACCTCCAAGGGATATATGCACCCCTATGTCTATTGCAGCATTACTTACAACAGTCAAATTATGGGAGCAGTCCAGGTATTCATCAGTAGACGAATGGATAAAGAAGAAGCAGTATGTATATACAATGGAATATTATTCAGCCATAAAATGAATAAAATCTTTCCATTTTCAATAACATGGATGGAGCTAGAGTGTATTATCCTAAACAAAATAAGTCAGAGAAAAGCAAATACCCTATGATTTTACTCATATGTATAACTTAAGAAACAAAACAAATAAGCAAAGGAAAAAAATGAGAGAGAAAGAGACAAACCAAGAAAGAGACTCAGCTTTAGAGAACAAACTGATGGTTACCAGAAGGGAGGAGTTCAGAGGCTGGGTGAATTCGGTGACGGAGATAAAAGAGCACACTTATCGCAAGGAGCACTGAGTAATGCAGAGAATTGCTGAATCACACATAAACTGCTATTACATTGTATGTTAACTAACTGGAGTTTAAACAAAAACTTTTTAAAAACAATATAAATAAATAAATAATAACATTATAAGTTTTAAAAAAATAAAGAGTTGCCATCCAAATTTAAAAAAAAAAGAAAGAAAGAAAGAAAGAAAAAGCATCGACCCGAGAGCCCGGAGAGCTTGCTCACAGGCCATTGATACAAGGTAATAACTTCAAAGTAAGATCTTCCACTTCAGGAAGAGTTTGACTTTTGCCTTTTAAAAAATGGCACAATTTATTCCTTATTCATAGGATACACCTACACATAGTCCTTTTCTTCATTAAATAGCCTCGAAATGAACACATCCTTTGACTTTAAATCAAAACGCTGGGAAAAGGCAGGAGTGATGAGCGTTTGAACCGGAAGGGACACTCGTCCCAACACGCGCGTGAAAACACAACACGGTGCTTCCACGGAATCCAGTGGAAAGTGGGTCATGATTCCGAGACAACAGTGATTATAAGACACGCTTTTACCTTTCAAACGACTAAGAGAAATTTGTAAATGAAGCTGCGGCAGGACGCCTTAATGACGGCCTGTGTATTAGAGGCATGTGTTGCTCACACCAGTCTCTCCTTCCTCTGAGCACCTTTATTCCCTTCCTCGGGGATCTGGCCATCTCTCCTGCCTTGGCTTGCACCAGTTGCCCCGCACTGGCAATCCTTCTGCATATCATATATCTCAGTACTAATTCCTTTTCACCGACATCTTTCCTTGGATCCTTCTATGGGTCAGCTGTCGGTGAGTTGTGCCCTGGGGACCATCACCCCTTACGTTGCCGGAGCTTAAAACAGCAAAGCTGTAGTTCTCGCTCCTGTTAAATGTGTTTTTGCAGATTGGCTGTGGCTCTGCTCCGCAGGCCCTCATTCTGAGGTCTGGGCTGAGGGAAGGGACTCTGGCAAAGCCACGCCGTTCTCAGCGCAGAGGGAAGGAGAAACAGCAGACAGGTCGGTGGTCGTGGCCCCTGTGGCTTCTCTCGGAATTACACACATTGCTCTACTCACAGGCCCTGGACTCATGCTCACATGATCAAGCATGTCAAGATTGGGTGTGGGGTACGCTCGTCCCACAGGTGGATACAGAAAGGGGGGGCCTGGAGGGAGAGGGCAGTGACTATTTTAAACACCTGTTACAATCTGTCATTAAGCTTCTGCTGGTCACCTTACAAGAAATGAGAGAATATAGTCATTCTACCAAAGAACAGTATTTGCTCTACCAACAACACATTTACATGCCTTTTTATTTAACAACTTTTCCTTTAAGTGAAAAACTATATATAATTTTTGGAGATATTTTAAGTGTCAGTAAACTCAATCCTGTAGCTACCAACACACTCATGACGTATCGAAGCACCATCCATGGGACAGCCAGCACTACGTCTAGGACTACGTCTCCCCACACGCAGGTGTGGGAACCGTGCCTGCTGTCTCCTGGCCAACAGCAAGCGGACATCATCATTGTTCGGAAGATGCATTTCAATTGCACATTTGTCGCAATGTGAAAAAAAAGTGTACATGACAGTCAATGAAATACAGTACGTGTGTGTATGTGCGTATAAAATGAGACTGACTGATCAGTTCTTCAATGTTCTACCTCTTTGCGTCTCAAAGTGTGGCCTGTGGTTCACCGCTATTGATGCCCCTTGGGAGCTGGTTAGCAATGCGAAACTGCCTACCCCAACCCAGACCCACTGACTCAGAACATTATCAAGATCTGCAGGGGATCCCCATGACCATTGAATAGTGAAAAGTAGTGTTCTAAATGACACTGGTGTCATAGCAGGTGAGGGCATTATAGCAGAGTGAACACACACACACATGTGCATGCACATGGATCAGGGCGACAATGGGCTGACTCCTCACTCCTTCCTGTATCCTGGAGCTCCAGCATAGAGGGCAAGAGAAAAGGGTTATCTCATTCAGCAACGGTGACAAGGACAGATTGGATATCTTAAGCCTGGCCACGGTGAAAATCACCTGGAGAAGCTTTTTAAAAATACTGAAGCCTGGGCCTCACTCTCCGAAATGCATTTAGTTTGGGGCACTGGACTGATGTATAGATGGCCTGGGTGGAGCTTCCCGTCCAGGGGCCTGGGGGTGCAGTGGGGAACAGAAGGCAAGTCTGTCTGTGAGCTGGCAGTGGAACTGTCACGCTCTCTTGTGAGCTCCTGAGTCTTCACCTTCACTGGGGGCCACTGTATAATTAGGACCCAAATTAGGGACAGCAAAGAGAAAGACGTGTTGCATAGGGTTTAGAGCTGATAGGAGCTAGGATTGGACTAAGTAGCATAATGAGGACTCGGCATTCGATTTGATGGCAAGTTCATATATAAACAGCCCATGCACACGTAGTATGAGGAAACCACACTAACTTCAAGTCCACTAACCAAACCTAGATCATCTCTTCTTTAATCCTAAATAAAACAGCTAAACGCCCCAAGCCTTGGTGCTCTGTTCTGTTAAATGGGCTTACACATAATAACTGTCCCCTGCCGGCCTCCCTTCACATTTCATGGGATTCTGAGGTTTACAGAGATGCTAAAATGAATCCTACTGAGGTACTATGCAGAAACAAGCTGTGTTCTTTGCACACATTTTTAGAATGGCTTTTAGTTTATTTTATCTCTCTAAAGAGCTACAGATTAATTATAATTTAAAAGAGATTGCCTTTTATCTTCAATCATTTGAAGTTAGGTAAACAAGCCAAAATCAGGAGTTTCAACCTGAATTCCATGAAGCACTGGGCTTTGCTAAATTTGGGTGCCACAAAATATTTTTCAAGCACACCTGGGGAAGGGGGGTTGGTGATTTTTTTATTTCCACACTTGAACCAACTTATGAAAGAATATCTAATCTAGTTTGTCTTCTCCAACTTCCAAAATGCATCTCTATCCTATGGTGACATACATGATTCTTTGTAGAAAAAGCCTAAAATGACAGCAGAAAATAAGCAGTAAAAAATATTGCCACCAATGGGCAGAATATTTGGAATGATATTTGTTTTGGTATTATCATCATTTTTCCCTGAGGTCATTTAAGGGTTTTTGTAACTATATGAATATATAATTGATGATATTTGTGTTTATACAGGTAGTTAAAGCAGTATAATTTAAGAAAGCTTCATTTACATGCATGTATCCACACATATGTGTATAGAGATATATGTATATACACATGAACATTCATATTCACACATAGTGATTTTGAGAAGATGGTGAACCTCTATCATTTTTAATAGCCTCATAGGTTGTCAGGGTCATAGATACAGAATGAGCCCACCTGTTTATCTGGGCACCGATAAACTCCTGAGAGGACGCCTTATTACTAAAACAAGGAGACCTTCTTCACGTATCCTACCTTCAAAACGTCTAACCACCTTGAGTTGGGTTACAAATGTTGGCAACCATCACCCAGACTTCTGAAGTGAAAAAAAAATTGCTTTCACTGAAGCTACTGACAACAAGATAAAAAATTCATCCAAATTTCATCCAAAAGGATAAAAAATTCAAAAGGGAGGATGAATGGTGGCTCCCCCGTATTTCTTCGCTCAGGTGTCAATACGATGTCTCTGGGATGTTCCCGAACGACTAGTCCTCTTGACAACGGAGGCGAAAAGTGGCAGCGACCATTAATCTCTTGGGGAAAGTGGTATGTGTAGTGAAAAAAGCATCTGTACATGAATCTTGACTTCTACTACAGGAGATAAAAAATCGTATTCGCTGGGAGTAAGAAGATGAAGGTCCCTATATGATCTTTCTTCCTCCACCCAGTTCTACTGTTCACCTGTAAACTAACGATATTCTTATTTTAAAAAATAGCCATTTTAACTCCAACCCAACTGTATGTTGTTGGAAGTTAAAGACGATCCCATAGCTTATAGTGAGATGCTCAAACCCCTTCACTGTGCCGGTGGGGATAGCAGAGCGTGAAAAACTACCTCTGGCCCGTCTACAAATACAGCATGACGACAAACAAGAGACTCTCTCTGCAGAGCACCTCACTCAGCAGACTAAAATCCCAAAAAGAGAAAACAGAAAGTAAAGCTAATCATAAGAATAGAGGCATTTTTTTTCCTTTGTAGGTTTTTTAGGGGGAGTAGTTGGGGGCTAATGGATATGGGATATGTATTGAGCTACAGTTTAGAAATTAGGAGTTACATAAGGTAAGTAAAGATAAAAGGGAATAAAAGATTCATGTTAGGGAATTTTTGTTTTCAAAACAACTCAGTACTCTCTGTGGCGTTAAGGGATAATCAGAAAAAGGTAGTTCTTTCAACTCAAGTAACAAAGAGAAAACTAGGCTTTGATCACTTCAAAGGAAACCAAATACTGCAAATGGGAAAACCTTAAGAACAGATGGAGAAGGAGAGTATGAGCTTGCAAAGAGTGTAGTAGTAAAGTGAAACAGCCCTCAAAAGACACAATAAAATAAGCCCAAATACCATATATGCACCTTCGGTGTGGACACTCTGCTGTGGTTCTCAGGCCAGGCCGTCAGCAGCCTGGGGGTGAGGAACTCTTTGGCCTTTGGATGCATAATGTGGTCAGACAGATGAGAAACCAGATGCAACCCTGAAGGGGTGCAGGGTCTCATCAATTTAAGTCAGGGAATTAAAAGTTGTGAATGATTAGGTTGCTATTTTTAAAGACTGGGTAGGGAGACAGCATAAAACATCAGGAGGCATGAGAAGGGAGGCGTTGAGAAGTCCTATCACCCTGTGAGCACATCATTCTGAATGTGGTGCCCAGATGCTGGGTCTGGGCCCAAACTTTGGGAACGAAACCTGGATCTTGAGCCGCATTCCAGAACTGTGCCTTGGATGCAAGCTGGCTCCGTCTGGGCTACTGAGAGAACTTTGTAATCAGGAAGGCAGTTCAAAAACTCAGAGATAATGAAGCAACTGTAACCCACAGCATCAATACTTTGGTGTAGAATTTAGGAATAAACTATGTAATCATTGTTTAAAACAAAGTATGTGTCATGTTAAGTCACTAGAAACATACACGGGATTTCAGCACACTGGAGTATGTCACACAGCAGCCCTTGGGTATGATCTGAAGTTCTCAGTTAACTGTAGACTTGTGGTTTTAGGTTGAAAGGAATAAAAGGATTTGATCAACATGACAAAGAGTGTTTGATAGTTTAAGGGAACCTGATTTATCCACCTGTACGTTTATAAGAGCTAAGTGCTTAGAAGGAATTTGATTGCTGGGTGTGTAAGTCTATCCTGACAGGACTAAGAAGCGCTTCAGATGTATTAAATTTTGAGAACAGAGTTTTGAAGTGCTTAAGGGAATTTAACCAATTGAGCTTCTGAGTTGGTTGGTTGTTTATGGGAATCTTATTTAACATAAGACTTAAACAAATACTTTAAAAATTGTCTTTCAACTTTAAAAACTGAGCATTGGTTTATACCAAAATTATCCTAAATAGTTCTTTTGAGACAAAATCTTTACCAACTTTTTTTTTTCGATCTAAACTACCATCCACCTCAAATAGACTCCGAGAGGCATCACATTTTGCTCTGAAAGCCAGGTAGGTTGTTTTCTTGTCTTTCATAGAATGACACAGCCATTTGAATGGAGAAAGAACGACCCCAGTTTTGCAGCTAATTTTAAAGCCTCTACTACCTTGAAGACCACCGTTTTTAGTGTAGTGTCCAGGTTGCAACCATTCAACTTCCACTCAATAATAATAAAATGATGATATTTTTAGCAGTTGGGTTTTTTCAAAGTGTATCTACCAGCATATCTAATCAGTGTTGTCTACACAGCAACCAAAAAGTGATTTGTACTCTGGATCTTCTCTATGTCCACTTGAAATCTGAAGGCACAGCGCTTTACTTCATCATTGTCAAGTGTCCTTGGACTCCACATAGAAGACTACTCCATTTCTAGAATTTTCCCCCTTGAGGCTAGAGAGAAAAATAATGTCTTCAAAGAGAAAAGCCCTGACCACGAGAAGGGCTCAGCATGGTGCGTATATATGCTGGGTGTTTCTCACACACAGCCCCTAATTGTAGAAGCATAGCATCAAGACTTCACTGCCTTAGTCCTCCAAGAGAAAAGATGTGGCCACTACTGGGAGGCAGGAGCCCTGGAAAGATTGCAGACGACATCTCCAGGCCTTGGAAGATGCAGCCGTTCCAGGGGATTCATGTACAGCCTGCCTTCCCTGGTTACACCCAGCTGCTGGAGGACTGACCCCAGACACGATGGGAACCGTTTTTGGTCCCTTTCTCCAAATTTCTCCCCCCAAGCTTCCCCGTGCTCCTCTGGGAACCCTTCCAGCCTGTCCGAGCCCCCAGGCTCTGTTTCAGAGACCTTAACTTGATTCCCGTACCCAGGGGACAATGGATGGGCCTCAAGGTGAATCCTGACCTTGCGTGCCAATGTTAGGGTAAAGGTAAATAGTGTCATCATACGGTGAGAGAACCCGCAGGTGCCGTCCTATTGCAAACGATTCCACAGTTGGAAAGTCTGAGGTCAAGCACTGCAGGTACTTCTTGGCTCCCCTCCGCTGTCCAAATGTCCTCACCTCTGTCCATTGCCTGGGGTCCCTGAGAACTGTCAGGTAGACAAGTCCACCTCAGCAGAGCTGTCGGGGGCTGCCCGGAACATCAGGGTTACTCTGCACCAACCAGTGTCTACACAGCCAAGGAGTCAACCGTGAGGCATATCAAGCACATTGACACAGACCTTGAGTGTGTATTCAGATGACAGCTTGAGTGTTCCAGTGCAGGAGGATGACTGAATTTTAACAAGACCCCGTAGCAAGCACCCAGATACCTGTTGATCTGATGATGATGTGTCTTGATGGCCCTCCACTGGGGACAAAACTCTTCACACAGACCCACTGCTCACACTCACCCAGGTGCTCACCCAGGTGCCCGCCCCAGTAGAGATGCAGGGGTCTGTCACCACACTCACCGCCCTGGGGAGAACTTCAGCTTCAGGGCAGGGAGGTGACCCCACCAGCCTGGCCCACAGGCAGGACCTGATGCAGCCTCCTGTCTATTGTGAGCAAGATGACCAACTGTGGGTGTTAGCACTGGAAGCCCTGCGTCCCAGGAGGCCTCTCAAATCCTGAAAATCCGGATGGTTGTTTGCCCTACAAATAAAAAGCCTGAAGTTTCCTCTTCCGTGGAAGTATCCCGAGCTCCATCCTAAATCAAGAGAAGGGAGGGGCCTAGAAGTCCTTGAAAACACATCAAAACCTCCGTGTGCAGAAAATTGCCCTTTCTTGCAAAAGATCGAAGTGTCCCTCCACCTGGGGCACACGACACTCATCCCCTGTGCAGTGGCTGACTCCGCTCTGGGGTGGGGGGAGCAGTCGGTTTTGATTCAAGCAGTATTCGACTTCAAATCAGTGTTAAAGGAAAAGTTATTTCCCCTCCAGGCTGTCATGTTTTCATCCCCTTGTTTCCCGTGACAATCTCCTCCTAGCCTACACATGTTTCCCTTCACGAGACTCTCCTTTGGGCAGACATTGTATTTTATTTATTTATTTTTTCACAGTGAGGCATTTTTATTCATGGCTGATGCGTCCCACTGATTCATGATAATGAAAAGATGGAATCCTGTCTTCTAACAGTGGTTTAAAAGGATCCTCCAGAATTAGCTTTGTGAAGGAATCTTTGATAAACGAAGCCAGCCAAATGCAAGTCAGCTGCATTGAAGAGTGCATAATCTATTATTCTACCAAAAATATTGTTGTAGAAAACATTCCCAATTAACTCATCAATGAAAATTTTTTATATTTAATTAATAGAATTTGAGAACAAGAAACAGACCTCTTAATGTATCTAGGATGGTACTTTTATGTTCCAGAAAAGGGAAATAGGTTCCAAAGAGATTACATGCACTGTTTAAAGTTACTCACCTTGTCAAACAGTTGGGTCTAGAACCCAGTCTCCTGGTGTTCCTTCTGTTGTCACACTCTTTCTGATTTACACCAGGTTAACCAAGAGCAATGTCCCAAAGGATGTGAGTTGTTCTCAAAGCTGGCTACACATTTTTTTTCGAAGCTAACTTATTGTCAAGTTAACCAGCATACAGTGTATGCAGTGTGCTCTTGGCTTTGAGAGTAGATACAGGAATGCTGATTCACAGGGCCGCATGCACCCCAACGTTTATAACAGCGTTATCAACAATAGCCAAATCATGGAAAGAGTCCAAATGTCCATCAACTGATGAATGGATAAAGAAGATGTGGTTTATATATACAATGGAATACTATTCGGCAGTGAGAAAGAATAAAATCTTACCATTTGCAGCAACGTGGATGGAACTGGAAGGTGTTATGTTGAGTGAAATAAGTCAGGCAGAGAAAGACAGATACCATATGTTTTTACTCATATGTGGAATTTGAGAAACTTAACAGAAGACCAATGGGGTAGGGAAGGGGAAAAAAGTTTCAAATAAAGAGGGAGGCAAACCATAAAAGACTCATAAATACAGAGAACAAACTGAGGGCTGAATGGAGTGGGGGGAGAATGGGGGATGGGTATGGAGGAGGACACTAGTTGGGATGAGCACTGGGTGTTGTATGTAAACCATGAATCACGGGAATCTACTCCAGACATTGTATTTTAAAGGAAGCTAACTGTTGCTGCAGTCACCAGCTAGGCTAACACGGTTCCATTTATAGGTGCCTTACCTAGATGCTTTCAGCACCCGCCCCCGGGGGCCCCCTCCAGGCCAGTACAGGAGTGGGCCCCACACCTGTCCCCTGAACTGTGCTTTCAGCCAGCCCCCTGGCCCAGGGACATTTGGCAATGTCTGCAGACATTGTTGTCACAACTAGGAGGTTTGGTACTGGCACCCAGTGGGTAGGGGTCAGGAATACCACTAACACCCCCTGCGATGCACGTGATGGGCCCCCAGAGCAAAGAATCCAGTGTCAGTCATGCCATGGGGAGTGAAGGGGTTCTCAGGCGGGTCCTTTAGCACTTATGGGACTTTGAAGACAACATGGCCCAAAGCTTGCACATTTATCACATTTTCTGATGAAGATGCTTGCTTCTTCTGAAGCTGAGAACATGACCTTCCTTTTAGAGAGAACTGGATGTCACTTAAAAGCCAAAAAACTCTAGTCTATGGGGGGAAAATTTCTTCCCCCTGTATTCGGGAAATATAGCCTCTAACAAAGGCTACTGATAGTGATGCTAATGATGTTGGCAATCTCACTGATGGCTGTGCAGCCCCCTCTCTGCTGTGTCAGGCCCTGAGACTAGAAGAAAACCAAACAGGACAGAAGGGCGTTATGCAGGGTGCAGGTCTTAGCACAATACTGAACTCTCTTTGGAATGCTTTGCAGATTCACTGTAAAAAAAAAAAAAAATCTGTTGATAAGTCCCCACACTGATCCATATGTAAATGTTCATAGCAATTATTCTAAATAGCCAAAACGTAAAAACAATCCAAATACCCATCAGCTGGTGAAGAAAACGTGGTCTGTCCCTACAATGGAATACTATTTGGTAATAAAAAGGAAGAAAGCACTGACCTGGGCCACCACAGGCATGAACCTTGAAAACACTGTGTTAAGTGAACAAAACTGGACAGAAAAGACCACATATTGTAAGATCCGACTAACAGGAAATGTCTTTTTTTTTTTTTTTTTTTTTTTTTTTTTTACAAAAGGCAAATCTATAAAAATAGATTTGTGGTTGTCTGGAGTTGAAAGAGGGAATGTTATGCCCAGATCACAATATCGTCCCCCAAAACCAGAGACCACCAGGGAGACCGAGTCACGCATGCAAAAGCAAGGGGCATTTATTATTACGGGCTTGAGCTCAGGCTCACAGACTTCACCCAGCACAGTGGATCCATGCTGAGAGCCCCGAACAAGGGCTGAGCAGGGTTTTTATGGGTTTTGGGAAGGGGGAATTACAGGAAATTGAGACACAGGTACAGTGATCCAATCATTATCGCATAACATCATTGGCAGCAACTTTAGAGCATTCGTTTAGAGCCTTTGTTACTTTTGGAGGGACCCAATCACAATATTTAGAGTATCTTTGAAAATAACCAATTACAGGGTGGGCCAAGGACCCCCACGTAGGGTGTAACTAGCCTTAAGCAATAAGTGATTATCTATAGCTTCTATCTTGAGGCCTGCCCTTAGGAATGTTAAGCATTTTAGCTGGCCGCTTCTGATTGGGTGCTACTAGGGTGGTCTCTGGTTGAGCAATCTGTGCCCTTTTATTGTCTAATGATTCTAAGAAATTGACACTTAGGACTCCAAGGTCAGAGGGGAAACTTGAAGCCTGTCATGGAGTCAGTTTGGTTCAGACCTGTGTCCTTTCAGGAACAAGACCAGAGACTTGGTGCAAATGGGCATGAGGGTCTTGGGGGCAGTGGGAATGTTCCAAAATTGGATTATGCACAGGCCGGCACATCTAGGGTGCCTATGGCGCTTACACCTTCAACATCAAAGAACAAGTTTGACAAAAGGTTACTTACTAACCATCGCAAACACATTCTTCCTCTTGTGAGTCAAACAGAACGCCTCCTAGCCTTGTTTTTGCCTGAATCTTAGCATTATTGTTATAAAATGTGTTTGTTATCTGCTTCTCACTGAAAACATCCCGCTATCTTCTTAGTTGTAAGATTTACTACCAGTTCAAACAAATGGGTATGTTATCTGCTTTTCACTGATAATATCCTGTTATCCTATGATGTGTAAGTTACCTCATTGTAATTAGAGTAGTTCGGCAAAACTGCCTCTGTAAAACCTGTTTCTGCACCCTTTTCAAAGCATCTTTTCACTGAGAATTATTTGTAAAAATTCCACTTTTTGATGTCATCTTAACACTTAAATCTATAAATAAAGAGACAAAACCTGACAGGGCAGAGATGTGCCCGGCTGGTGACCAAGAAAGAAACCCGGGGCTCTCTCTCAACTCTCTCTTTCGCCAAAACTGTCACCCCTTCAGGGGACCCTGGACCTGCTGGACCCTGGACTCTGGCAGATTTACATGTAGGAAGTAAAGAAAGGGAAGGTTCTAGAATGAACTCTCCTAAATTCTATCTTGGATGACTGGTACTTCCTGACTCCTGAGATTTTCTGATCTTCTTCACTCCAGTGACCTTTCTCCTCTCCATCTTGGCCACCTACACAATAGTCATGCCTTGTCATGGCTAGAAATTTCATTCAGGACTTCTGATTTCAATCATCCATCATTTGACTTCCTCCTCCTCAGCTTCTGGAATATTTTTGCTCAGGACTCTCGATGTACCAAAGCATCCAGTCTTTCCAGGCTATCTCATCCATTGACCCTCTACACTTTTCACTCTTCTGCATGTATGGTTTAGAGTGCCTGATCCACTAATAAAAACCAGCACCTTGATCACACCCTCCAGTCTTGTCTTCTCTCTCCTTTCATTATCAGTGCCTATGAGGACCTTCATCCTTATCCAGGGTTGCTCTGTATTCCTTCCTACAGCTGCATTTGAATCTACAATCATCTCAAAATAAAAGGCTTGATTTTTTTTTAAACAACACACCTTAATCCTGGATGAGGCTGACTATCTGGCATGCCCACAATTGAACAACTAAAGTTACTAGGTATACAATCAGGCTGATTCATGATCTCAAACCTTCCAAGGAGTCTCCCCCAATCACCATTTTTAATTCCGCTCATCCCCTACTTTTATTACTGACTCACCTATGTGTGAGACATGCGTGGACCATGGGTTGATTATGCCTTGGTCTCTGGAACAGAAAAAGACCACTTTTAGTGTGCATTCTAGAGGACACTAAGCCCCCAACCAATCTTCAAAGGACCTCAATCTGTCTTCTGCTTCCCCATCCAAAGAAATTTCTCTCTCAACAAGCTTTCATCTGCCAAATCCAGAGGAAGTGAGTGAGATATTACTTGACCTCTCATTAGCATTTGACATGCTCCCATCTCTGAAAACATTCTACTCTCTTGGCTGCTATGAGTCCAGCCTGGCAGATTATGAAAGTTTTAGCCTGTGTGACTATGGAAACTTAACCATTTTTTCTGCTTGTTTTGTGCTGCATGAAGGGGAGGAAATGCAAATGGTTCCCCTCATTTTGGGGGGAGGTTGGAAGATGTTCTCCATGGAAGGGCAAACTATCTGCACCTTCACTTGCTCTGGCTCTGAGCTTAATGGGCCATGAAGAGTAAGAAAAAAGTATGTTTCCACGTGTTAGTGGATATAAGGAGGGTAGTGGAAGAGGAAGCACAAGGAACTAGTGGAGAGATAGGGAGGTGATGGGATATGGCTACCAGATGGGACCCATCATGGAGAGGAGCTGATATCTGGGAACCACTGAGAGGGAGGAAGAGCCATAATCCAGGAAGCACTGGGAGAGTGAATCCATCTGAAGCCACAAGTGGGAAGCATTGCTTGAGTATCCAGGGCATCAGCAAGAGTTGAGCCCTGACTGACAATCCTCCAGGCTTCTTTCTACAGGGAACTTTCCATTACTTGCACATGGATAGGCTCCTTTTGTCTATACCTGCACCAGAGAGTTCCTCTCTGTCCATACCAGCACTTATGCATTGACTCACCCAGTCATGCCCCAAGATTGCATCTGGTCCCCATTCCATGATTCCATGTGTTTAAAAAGCCCCACCCATAAACCCAAAGCATGAAGTCTGTCACAAAGTGGGACACAAGTGTCCTCCTCTTAAATGTAAAGAGGAAGAAGGATAAAATATATAAGCTCAAGGGACACAAATTAGGACAGGTGTTACTGACCTTCCCCTTCTACTACTTCTTCTGCCCTTCCACTAACTTTGCTGGATGCTTTTTCTCAGTCTCATTTGCTGGTTCTTCTCCTCTTCATCTGACCCTTAAACGATGAGCCCTTCAAGACCCAGTCCTGTTTACTTCTCTTTTTTTATGTTTTTTTTTTTTATTTTTAAGAGGCAGAGAGAGACAGTGTGAGCAGAGGAGTATCAGAGAGAGAGGGAGATACAGAATCTGAAGCAGACTCCGGGCTCTGAGCTAGCTACCAGCACAGAGCCTGACACAGGGCCCGACCCCATGAACCGTAAAATCATGACCTGAGCTGAAGCCGGATACTTAACCGACTGAGCCACCCAGGGGCCCCTACCTACTTCTTTTTATACCAATCACTTCCATTACCATGTTTTTATATAACATTCGTATTCTGATGACTCCAAAACTGATACATTCAAACTTCACCATCGAATTCCCAATTGAGACATCTGACTACTTACTCAATGTCCACACTTGTATATCTCATAGATGATCCCAAACTTCTCATGTCCAAGGTTACAGGGCTCATACGGCTTTCTCTTGCTTATTTCTCCAGCCAAACATCTAGCCATTCTCCCCTCAGTCTTCCAACACAACAGCCTCTGGGTCCTCTTTCAGTTCACAAACATGACATACTTTTTTTCATCACAGGCCCTTTGCACATGATACTGCTTCTGCCCAGAATGTTCTCTGCCCCAAATTGCTTGCTCCTATAGTTATTATTTGAACTATCATCTCTTGGTGGCACTTCCTCTGTCACTCTGTATCTAAAGTAGGACTCTTCTGCTGTTTTCTGTGTATACATTCTCTGTAGTATTGATTATGATGGATATTTACTTATAGTATCCTTCACCATCTTCTGACTCATAAATTTCACAAAGGCAGTGACTATACTACTATTCCAAACACCCAGAAAACTACCTAATCCATAGAAGATGTACATCAAACATTGTTATACCCAGATTTTATTATCATCCCCCAAAACCAGAAACCATCAGGGAGACCGAGTCATGCATGCAGAAGCAAAGGGCTTTATTATTACAGGCTTAGGCTGGCCGAGCCTAAGCTCTGGCTCACAGACTTTACCAGCGCAGTGGATCCATGCTGAGAGCCCCAAACAAAGGGGGGGTAGGACCTTTATGGGTTCAGGAAGGGGGAGTTACAGGAAATTGTGACACAGGTATAGGGGTCCAATCATTATTATACAATATTATTGACAGCAGGTTTAACCATTCACATTGCCTACAGTGTTCGTTACTTTTGGTGGGATCCAATCACAACATTTAGAGTGTTAACCAATTACAGAGTGGACCCAGGGCCCTCACGTAGGGTGTGACTAGCCTTCTAGGCCTATCCTTAGAAATGCTAAGGGTGTTAGCTGGCCCTTCCTGATTGGGTGTTAAGAGGGTGGTCCCTCCTGCCTTGGGCAATGTGTGCCCTTCTATTGTCTCATGGAGTCAGTTTCAGACCTGGGTCTGTACAATATGTGTTAAGTGAATGAATAGTGGGGATTATAACTAAGATGGATACACAGGAGGAAAAGTTGGAGAGTAACAAGGAGGTCAGTAAAGGGGTGAATTTCATTTTAGATGTGTTGAGTTGGGGAACCTAGAGAACAAATGGATGGATTAATTCAGGAAATAATTGGATACAGGAATATAAAGATAAGGGAGGTCAGAGATAAAGATATAGTTAGGAAGCCATTATCATGGCTAAAACCATAAACAAGAATGTGATGGCCCAGGCAAAGTCAGCAGAGAAAGGAGAACAGGGAGCCAAGAATAGAAAATCACTGAGAGGTTCCTGTCACTCAGTCACCACCAAGTCCTCCTGCCCAAATTCCTCTGTCTTGTCTAGTGTATGGGTCAGAAACTTTATTTATTTTTTTTTCTCATTTGTTTTTTTAAATAGTTTACTGTCAAATTGGTTTATATACAACACCCAGTGCTCTTCCCCATAAGTGCCCTCCACCATCACCACCACCTCTTTTTCCCCCTCCCCCTTCCCCTTCAACTCTCTCCCAAACTCTCTCCCCTCCCTCTCTCTCTCCAACTCTCTTTCCCTCTTCCCCTCCCCCAGGTCCTCCATTAGGTTTCTTCTGTTTTCCTGTTAGACCTATGAGTGCAACACATGGTTTTTGTCCTTCTCTGCCTGACTTATTTTGCTTAGCATGACACCCTCAAGGTCCATCCACTTTCCTACAAATGGCCATATTTCATTCTTTCTCATTGCCATGTAGTACTCCATTGTGTATATATACCACATCTGCTTGATCCA
>PJEM01002166.1:0-186735 GCA_004023845.1 Helogale parvula
GAGAAGATTCTGTGGGAGTCTGCCAGCCATCGGTGGTTCATATATTATTCATTGTTCTCTATTGTCCACATAACACACCCTCTTCCTGCCTCCCCCATCCTGTTAATATGAATAATAGAGGATTATTTGGGTATTTACTCATTCCCAGATATTTTGGGGAATGAGTTATAATAAATCTGTAATCTAATCTCTTCTCATATAAACATACAGAACTGAAGTGTAAACGGAATATATTTATTACCCTCTAATGATAGTTCCCATTCCACCAGGAAGGAGGGAGGCATGGCCCCGCCACCTCGTACCCTCAAGGTCTACATCAAAACCCTGCACAGTTACCCCTGACCTCCCCATCCTCGTTATCAATCTCCTGCCCGGTCGCTTCCTTCTTAGAAACCCTAGCAAGGTTTGTTAGTATTTTTTTTTCCCCTTGTAGCTCATTTATCCTCCTCATATTTGAAGTCATCAGCCTTCCATTATGTGGAACTGATCTGGTCATTAACCCTTCCACAACAAAAATCACAGTACAAATGAGATAGATATTAACATCTCTTCATTTCTCTCGGTGTTTATATGACATCTTTGCTGTTTTCCTAAACATTAAATTTTCAATGGAATCTTCACAGCTTCTTAAAACTTCCAACCATTTGGCCAGATAATCACCTCCTGGACATTACCTTACAACATCCAAAAGCTCTGCTTTTTTTTTTTTTTTTAACTTTTTAAGTCTTCAGCCTGCATGTGATAAAATGGTTCTTCAAAAGGTTTTATAAGACAAAGAAGACTCACCAGAAAACAAATAATGTCGTCAGGGAAAATGTAAACCGTGTTTAGAGCAGTATGTAAAGGAAGGAGAAAGAAATTTCACATTTGCCAGGTACCAGGCACTTGCATACACATAATTTCAGTGAATCTCAGAGGTAGCAGGAAAGCTCACCCTCCCAAAATCTTTCAGGTTAGATATGAGGTCTCCATTCTGAGACCTAGGCCCTCAAACTTACACATGTTACAAACCCGGAAACCCCAGAGTTGTACTAAACCATTTTTGTGAACCAGAGTCGGGTATGGTACACTGGGCCCCAAGATGAACATCTCTTTCCATTTTTTTCTTTTAACATAGTGAATTTTTTTTTTTACCATCTGTTTAGACAGAAGGCAAAAGTAAAGCATATATGAAGGCAGAGGATGTATTTCAATGCTGGCTCCGTCTTCACTACCCCATGGCCCCTTGGTCAACTCATTTAACCTCTGGAAGACTCCTTTTTCCATCTGTGAAGCACTATTCTAATGTGCAACAGTATTCAAATATAATGCAAAAAAGTCTTCCCTTTTCCAGTGCATGTGTCTGTCTCATATGCATGCATACATATATAAGCTGACCCAATTACCACACTCTTTTTTTAAATACTGCCCTAAATATTAATATTTTGGAGTTTCTCATTTTACCTCTACTTCCCCCTATGACTATAAAACCTAAAGTCACTTAGTATCCTTGAATAACTTCTATAGATGATGGAATTATCTAAAGGTCTTCAAACCTTGGGGCGCCTGGTGGCTCAGTCGGTTCAGCATCTGACTTCAGCTCAGGTCATGATCTCACCATTCATGGGTTCAAGCCCCGCGATGGGCTCTGTGCTGACAGCTCAGAGCCTGGAGCCTGCTTCACATTCTGTGTCTTCCTCTCTCTCTCTGCCCTCCCCTGCTCATTCTATGTCACTTTCTGTCTCTTGAAAATAAATAAATATTTTTTAAAAAATTTAAGTCTTCAAACGTGAAAAGCGAAGAAAACATATGGGTTGAGATATGCAATTCAGCACCTAGAACAACAGCTGTCAGGCATCTCCAGGACATAATTTCATGGTTTACATCCTCCCATTTTCAACTGGTCCTCTTCTTAGACACATTTGAAAATATGTAGCTGCATGAAGCAAGAGGAAAACCAAATCCCATATGAAATCTTCAATTTGTAGCTAATAAATTGGGGCTCAGCTGCACCAACTCCAGGGTGAGTGTGAGGACGGGAGCTGTGGGTCACAGGCTCGAAGGGGAAGGATAAAACATTTTTTTAAAAAGAGGAATTTAGGGGCACCTGGGTGGCTCAGTTGGTTAAGCATCTGGCTTTGGCTCATGTCATGATCTCACGGTTCATGGGTTCGAGCCCCCGGGTTGGGCTCTGTGCTGACAGCTCAGAGCCTGGAGCCTGCTTCAGATTCTGTGTCTCCCTCTCTCTCTCTGATTCTCCCCTGCTCAAGCTGTCTCTCTCTGTCTCTCAAAAAAAATAAAAAACATTAAAAAAAATTTTTTAAAAGGAACTTAATTGAAATGGGATATAACTAATAATCTCTGCTAATGGAGCTGGCTTTTATTTATTTTTTGTTAAAATTTTTTTAATGTTTTATTTATTTTTGAGAGAGAGAGACAGCGTGAGCAGGGGAGGGTCAGAGAGAGAGAGGGCGACACAGGATCTGAACACAGGCTCCAAGCTCTGAGCTAGCTGTCAGCACAGAGCCCGACGCAGGGCTCCAACCCATGAACTGTGAGATCATGACCTGAGCCGAAGCCGGACACTTAACCGACTGAGCCACCCAGGCGCCCCAGGAGTTGGTTTTTAAAAATATACACTCTCTCCAATCTGTTTTAAACAGGCGTTTTCAACCTGTGTCAGGGCTACATTTTCCTCCCCCAGAGCTAAGTCCATTGGCAGGTTAAGGACACAAGAGTGGGTGTTGCAAGTGTCACCCAGGCAAGGAATCCTAAGTGTCGAACCAGGCAGAGGTAAAAGGGGAGGCTCTAAGGTTTCTTTAAACCTGCAAGGGAAAGCACTGAGAAAATGCAAAACGGCAACATAGTAACTTTTGGCTTATGAATACTGCTGACAATATTGGCCATGATCAGTTAGAGTACCATAAAGGCAAAAAAAAAAAAAACAGGTTATATTTATTACAGGATTTTGTGCAAGTTCCTATCTCTCTATTACCCAAGTACAAAACTTAGTAATTCAAGAAAATAGCCCCTGGAGCCAGACTACCTGGGCTCAAGCCCCAGCCTATGTTGTCGATAATGTTTTGTAAGCTCAGGCCACTCCACCCTATGTACCTCAGTAGTATTGTCTCTCTCACAGGAGTGTTTTGAGGATTAATAAATGAATCAATATGTGCAAAGTATTTAGAAGCGTGCTTGGTACACAGGAGAGGCTCAATAAATGCTAACTGTTGCCACTTCACATCATCATTATCGTTATTATGAAATGCTAAATCTTCCCTGGGTGCAAATCAAGTTCAAAGAATTTTAATTTTAAACACACACACACACACACACACACACACACACATACACACACGTTTCCTCAGTAAACATCCAACTTGAAAAGGAAAGAAACAGATCCATCAGAATGGCTAATTCTACATGCTTTATAGAGCTATGCATTACAGAGGATAATGTCCTTTCTAAGCCTAGGCTGGCACAAAAAGAAAAGGAATTCTGGGTTCCTAATGTGTCACTTTAAAAAGTTATTTAACTTTGAAGGACGGCCTCCTTTCTCATCTATAGAAAATTATCTGCTAATTATTCTCTCTGAAACATTCCCTCAATTTCCTACCTCCTCCACCGCCATATTCCCCAACTCTTCCCACCAGATCTCATAGATCTGAATTTAAACCTTTCGGCCTCTGGCCCTCTCCCGTCCTTGAAGTTAGACTTAGGTCTCCTTGCTGTATAGTCACATAGCATTTCTCCACCATGTCCCAAGTGCCTAGATCTGCTATACAGATACCTGGTATATAGTTGATTCAATAAATATTGGATGGATGGAGGGATGGATGAAAGGGATAATAATAATAATAATAATGATAATGATAATAACCTTTCTTCCCTCTTAAAATCAAGCGAGACATTAAGGTGAAAATACACACTGTAAAAATGCTTTATAAATTTAAGCTATTTCTAAATGTTTCATTTGAGAAGACAGAGAATCTTACGTAGAATCTAACAGAAGAGAAAAAAACAATCTGATAATGGCAAGTAATTTCTTGGGCTTTACAGACATGTCCGAACACAATGGGCAAGCCTGCAGAATGGGTTAGTTTATCGGCTCCCAGGGACAGAGCAGAGTCCGGAGGAGCAAGGACCAGGAAGGTGAGATGGAAAGACCAGGGGGAATCTTGTCCCAAGCAGATAAGGCTGTGGCACAGGAAAGTCAGCTAAAGCAAAAGGCTAAGTGGGCATTGTACGTAGACAGGTAGGAGTCTGCTGATCACGCTGAAGGTATCCGTGAATTTGGAAGAAGAAAAATTACATTTCTACTTCACTGCATCTAACTGAAATTTACCATTTCCTTCCATTAATAAACCATAGTAGAACCCATAGAACCATTGGCAGAATCTGTGACTTGGTCACCAGAAAAGAATCTCTGAGCAAAGATTTTTTGCTTGTATCATTACAACTTTAGACATCAAAAACATCTTTTACCATCGCCATTCCTTCAAAATTATGGCAGGTTTTTGATCCATCATTGAATCTCGTCATTTAATTGGCTTTTTTAAAAAGCACATATGTATAGCCATATGTAAACTTAACATATTCATAACTTATTCCAACATAACTGGCTTCCTTTGTAGCACTGAGTATACCATTTGATACATTTAAAAATTATTCTGAGAGAGGGTCCATAGGCTTTAGCAAACAATCAAAGATGTCCGGGGCATGTCAAGGTCCCTTGACTATAAAGATTCCTATAGAGCAGAGACAAACCAATAGCAGCTAAAATAAAAAGTGCCTGTGATCCAAAAAAAGGGTGATAGTTAATTCTTCTGGATTTTGCAACAAGCATGGAGAAAACCCAGAGGATATCACTAATTCAAGGATGAGCTGACTAATGCCAGAGGACAGCTACGGAACCAATTATGTAGTGGAAAGAGAAGCACATAACAACCCCACCATGTCTAGGGCCCAAATACTTGTCACTGAATCCCAAGTATAAGGGAGGGATCTCTGGCAGTGACGGACAGCATGGTGGGGCGGGGAGGCCGGGGGGAATACTGTTTGCAGGGAATACACATTCTATTTTTCACCACATTTTATTAAAGTGCACCCAAGCAGAGTTATCATACCCGGGTAGAAATGTAAAGTCGTTGAGGGCAGATTCTTCCGAGGAAAGCAAAGAAGCACCACTGATAAAGAAAAAAGGCATAGTAGTGGGAACAGGAAGAAATCATCCTTTCCTACAGCACCAGCATCGCAGGGCCCGATGGAAGGGAACAGGCACATGGAGAGGAGTGGGGATCTTAACTGAACCAATAGAACTACACTGAAGACCGTGAAGCGGAGTTAAGCGACAAGACAGCAGAGTCAAACAGTGTGTGAGATGCAATAGATCCACAGACCCTGGGAATCATAAACAGCTTCCTGGGAGAGCACAGAGGGATCAGCTGGGCCCAGAATCACCACATCCCTTGTTCCTGGAAGGCAACAGTGGAAGTACATTCATCCTCTGAGGTCACTCCACTAAAATCAGCCCTAACTTTTTTTCCTGTGCTCTCATTCAGAATCAAATGGTTTTTTTGGGGGGGCGCCTGGGTGGCTCAGTCGGTTAAGCGTCTGGCTTCGGCTCAGGTCATGATCCCACGGTTCGTGGGTTGGAGCCCCGCGTCGGGCTCTGTGCTAACAGCTCAGAGCCCAGAGCCTGCTTCAGATTCTGTGTCTCCCTCTCTTTCTGACCCTCCCTGCTCACGCTGTCTCTCTCTGTCTCTCAAAAATAAATAAAAAAATTTTTTAAAAATTTTTAATTTTTTTTCCAGTTTACATAAGAGGATTCTGGTAGTATAAGATACAAAGCCCTTTACGAATTCATTTTCAGGAATTCCAAGCACAATGCTCTTCCTCAGCTATTCTGAGGCAGATAAAAGACTAACTTTTCTAGGGTTTTTCCCCCTCTTTTGGTTCTAAAGAATTTAGATCTAAAGGATTGCACTGGGGGAAAGACTCATTAAACGAACCAGAGAAGAGTGAATATAGCTGGCTATTACTCAATTCAATCAACTTTTAACATGAAAACTAACTTGGCCTTGGCCTTTCTGCTTGGAATAAGTAAACAGGGCAATTTTCACAGCGTTTCAAGTTACACGGCAGGTGTATCATCTGGCAACATTGTTTGGATAAAAGAGCCAAGAATAGACTTCTAAAAGATTAATACAGTGTTATTGTATCATGACATCATGTATAGGAACCTCCCATACATTAATTTCAATACGATTTCTGAATAAAGACCCCACCAGCTCACAACTATCAAAGCGTCACTCTTCTCCACTTAGGTATAAGTGACAGGTTTTTAATTATAGTAATAATTATAGTATAGTAACCAAAATTTTTTAAGATTAATCAAATCAGTCAATATTTATCCAATATCAAGCTATCACTGGTTATCACTGGATACATTTTCTGACTCCCCTCAATGGCTGTCATTCAAATTTGAAATGTCATAATGGAAACAGTCTACTAGCTGCATTAATCCCCTTGACAGTCCGGCCCAGAGGGGCTCCAAGAAATGTTTGCTGAATATTTCCTAATGAAGTGACTTAAAATTCAAGCCACTGACTTCAGGTGCTCATGAGTCATAATGAGTCAAATGTAATTCCTTACAAATAATTTTTTAATTTGGCATGAGAAATAAGGCAAGTCCTGGCATCAACTCAGGAATAAGAAGTCACATCAAAGAATCTCAAGTGAAGTCAGAAAGTCTAAAATTTTGTAAGGTTATGTAAGAAAGAGCCCTCAAAAAACGAAGCAAGCACATTCTCCCACGCTGATCTACACACAATCCATGGGCTGACAAAGTCAGGGGTAGTAAATTTCACAGATACTTTTAATCAAGATACCGACGCAGACAAAGTATTTCAGGTCATTGGTCCCTGAAGCTAAAGTGATAAGCCTCGATTCCAAGACCAAACTGCGGATCATCTTGGAATTTATCAAACATCAGGACTGCTTTAAGTGCTAGAGGACTGCACGGCAACAGTTGTTAGGGCCAGTGATTGCCCCGTCTTGGAAGGTTGCCTTCAGTACAGTCCCAGGAAACTCCCCAAACTTCAAACCATCACAGATGCTTAAGAAAGGGCTAAACAAAGTGAAGGGACCATTTCAGGAGGAAGCAACACCAGTTGCCTTTGGATTGCACAGAGTCACATGAGAAACACCACCACTTGGTTCTTATTTCTCACCCACTTCCTACTTTGGCTCAGGGCAAACACACACTATACACTGAGCTGCAGGAGAAAGATTGGAAAACCCAACACTTTTCATGTGAAACTGTATTCTGAGGGCCAGCAGGGAGGCTCTGGATGTGTTTCTTGATTCCGCTCAGTCTCAGTTTACTCACTTCCAAAATGGGATAATAACAGACGTTGTGCAGCATGTTGTAATCACAGAAACATACACCATGGAGTCATGTTATATTTGCATCAGGTTGCAGAAATTCAACCATATGGATTCCACAAAGGAAGTTTCCATGGGGAATTCTTAAGATGACCTTTTATTGCACAAAATGGGATGCTAGCATTAAAAGGTGTCATGTTTTCATGAAACTGGCTCCTCAGTGCAAGTCAACTATGAATCCATGCAACAAATATGTACTGATCACTCTCCTAATCCCTGGGATATAGCGGTGAATGAAAGCAACTAAGTCCTTAGAGTTAACATTCTAACTCAATTGAGAAAGGGTCGAAATTAAGGTATTTTAGGGATAATTTTTACTATATACACTTTTCCACTGTATAGACTGCCTTTTAAGTTTAAAACCTAATCCTTGTATATGAGACTTGATAGTGAATTTAAAATATCATAGGTGCTTAAGGACATCATGGATGCTTAACAAATAATAGCCAGTATAATTCTGCTTATATGCTGTCACTAAGAAAATAAAGATGCATTAGATCAAGGCCAGCACCTTTAAGTCTAGCGATGGTGCCCTTCATTCTTCTGGGGCCTTACAGTTTATAGTTTCCATATACATTCACTCATTTACCTGTTCCAGCAATCCGCTTAAATACAAAAAGTTTCTATTTTACCAATGAAGAAATTAAGACCAAAGAGCTAAGTGACTTGTTCTATAATATATAACGACTAAATACTAAATCCTTAAGCTCAACATTTCTCTGAAGTATTTTTTTAAAGGGGGTGGGGGGCTCATGGCAACTTTGACCACAATGAAAGTAAGTCAGTGACAACCTATGTTCCTTCACTGGAGAAGCTAAACAGCCCTGGTGTGCACAGGAGGCACTCAAAGGTCCTGTTGTGGTTGTAAGCATCTGGAAGACTGGCTCTCTTCGCCTGCCCGGGTTCGCAGTCCAGCCTACCACTCACTAGCTGGACCACTAAGGGTACATTATGTTACTGGCCAATGCCTAAGTGTCCCCTTTTAAAATAAAAACCCAGAAAAGTAATACCAACCTAATATGTTGCACAAACAAGTAAATACTTGGAAAGTGGCACTGAGCTGCATTCCATAAATCATAAAATGAAATTATATACACACACACATGCATAAACACAAAAGTGTTGGCCACTCTTACATGTATTGTTAATTCTCAAGAAGACATTGAGCAGTGTATAATTTTATCCTAACTATTCAACTTGTACCAAGAGCCCAAAGACACGATATAGTCAGCTCAAGGTCACAGTCAATAAGTGTGAGCCCAATTCTGTCGAATTCAAAACCCTATCCTTTCCACAAGCTTTTCAGTGTTCCAAAGAACATTTCACAGACTGATACCTTCAAGAAAATCATTCTTTTTTTCTTGCTCCAACCCAGCCATCTCTGTGCAACCTTCACTGACTTCACCAACCTAAAGAGCATTTTTTTTGACTCAAAAAGCACCCTCAGGGGGTGCCTGGGTGGCTCAGTAGGTTGAGCATCCGGCTTCGGCTCAGGTCATGATCCCACAGTTCGTGGGTTTGGGCCCCACATAAGGCTCTGTGCTGACAGCTAGCTCAGAGCCTGGAGCCTGTCTTCAGATTCTGTGTCTCCCTCTCTCTCTGACCCTCCCCTGCTCACAACTGTCTCTCCCTCTCTCAAAATAAAAATAAAACATTAAAAAAAAATTTTTAATAATAAAAAAATAAAGCACCCCCAGGCAGGTCTCCCTACCCCTGGGACTTGCCCCTTGCTTGTTTCATTTCTTTCTATTAGTATCTGCCTACTACTTATTCCTTGTCCATTTCACCTGATATTCTGAGCACCAACTATGGACAAGATGCTGAGCAAAAGATGGTATGAAATGAGCCCAGGCCAATGGCCCTAAAAGACTTCTGACTTATCTTGTTTCCAGGAACTTTCTTTAAAAAGTTTATTTATTTTGGGGGCACCTAGGTAGTTCAGTCAGTTAAGTGGTCAACTTCAGCTCAGGTCATGATCTTGCAGTTCATAAGTTCAAGCCCGCTTCAGGTTCTATGCTGACAGCTCAGAGCTCAGAATCTGCTTCAGATTCTGTGTCTCCCTCTCTCTCTGCCTCTGCCCCTCCCCTACTCATGCTTGCTCTCTCTCTCTCCCTCAAAAATAAAGTTTATTTATTTTTATTTATTTTTAAATACTATAACGTTTATCTATTCTTGAGGGAGAGGGAGAGACAGTGAGAGAGAGCAAGCACACAATTGGGAAAGAGGCAGAGAAAAAGAGAATCCCAAGCAGGCTCCACACTGCCAGCACAGAGCCCAACACAGGACTTGATCCCACAACCATGAGATCATGACCTGAGCTGAAATCAATAGTCTGAAGCTCAACCAACTGAGCCACCCAGGTGCCCCACCAGGAACTCTTTGTTAATGACGTCCACACACTAAGCCCAGCAGTATGAATCTGCTGAACGACAAACTGAAATATTCAGAACGCCGACAACCTAGAGTCTAAGATCCTGGAAAAGTAGCAGCAGTTGGCTAATAGCTCTCAAAGACTCAAATATTCAAGTCTAGACCTGGGCTGTTTGGTGTTATTTGTTTTTGTTTTTCTTAGCCTGGCACCTTCCTGGAGGACATGGATAGGCCAAATGACAACACGGACACCGCTCACCTCCGGACACTGACTGCTCCCCCTCCTGCGGAGGAGAGAAAACAGGAAGCACCCAGTGGGGAATCTGGACTCAACAAGGCGGGCGTTTCTCTCTATTACCCAAATCCCCAGAACCAACACAAGAACCAACACAAAGCCTTTATTAGAAATGCATTATCATGAAAATGGTGCTGGGATCCTAAAGCCACAAGGCACATCAACTCAAACTGATACATGAGACGCCAAGAACATTTTGGAACACTCAGCAGTGACGGTCACCTATGCCTGGAAGCAGAGGTCACACATACCCACGCTCCCAGACTGCCAAAAATGTCTGTGGCTTGGGAACAAACGTCACTCACTCTTACCCGTATTTCCCAAAGCATGGTAACTCGGGAAAAATTTTCTCATGGGGGACGCTCATGGCCTTGTTGCGAACTTTGATAGTAAATACGTCCCCTGCCCTCAGCTTGGATGGAAAAAATTATTACCACACTCACCAAAGGAAGGTACGATTATCCAGCATTTTGTTGCAATTTTTTAAAAAATTTTAATGCCAAACATCTTGCCAGTCTCTTTAGAAGGTGACACCATAATCCACTGTTGGACTCTTTTAGAACAAGGCTTCAGAGAACTCCTGGGCATTCCAATAATTGTTTTCAACAATGTCCAAACCCTTGGCTCTACAGTAAGAGGGAAATGAATAAATGATAGCTGTCATCCGCAATTACCTTCTTGTGCGCACAGGCTCAGCCTTCCCATTCACTGGGAAAGAGTTTCTTGTGCTTCAGCCTTCCAAGTGCAGTAAAGTAAAAGTCAACTTTCTGATGACATCCCACAGCTGCTATAAATAATTTACTCAATAAAAATGAAACTAATCAACTAAAAGAACTACCATAAAGCCCACCCAAATTCTGCATATCGACTTTTTGTAAACGATAAATCAAGCAATATTCTTTGTCTCCAGTCAGCGTAGCTTTTAAAATGTCAGTTAATTATGTTTCTCCAAGGCAGAAACACTGGATTTGGTCCCAGAAGAGTTTACTTCAAACACCCGCCTGAAAGGAAGATACTGAAGTTACCGAAAAGAAAGTTCAAGTGATTGATAGGCACTTTATTATATCAGAATAAAGGGGGTTTTGTTGTTGTTGTTTTCATTTCAGAAACACTAATGTGATAGAAGGAAAGTGAAAAGCAGTGCTCCCTTGAAACCCAGCAAAACAATCTAACCAGGCTAGAACATTCCATACAGAGAACCTTCCGTGCAGCCTCCCTTGTCCCACCTTCCTCCAGATTTAGTTATGCAACTGCTTTCTGTATGAAATGACTGTGAGTTCATTTTCCACATTGCATCACGTGAAACATTTAGCCGCTGTGGATGACCAAAATCCTGTCCATTTAGTAAGTTTTCATCTGTCAGTTACTACGGACGAGGTACTGTGTGAGGTTTACAAGGGGTGGTGAGTAAGACACTTCCTGTGCTCAACCAGCTCGGAGAAAGACAAATTTATAGAATCGCATTAGAAGCCATGCCATGCAACAGAAGTGTGGAATCCAAAGCAGAGATGAACCAAGGGGACGGTGACCATGGGGGAAAAATGTTTTTAGTTGTGCTCAGGGACTCTGTCATGTTTCACTGTCTAACTGAAATCCCCTAAAATAAATTTACTTATTATTCAGAAGTTTTCTGACTGACCCGAATGACATGTGATTTGACTCCAAAGGTAAAAGAGCAAGGAAAAAATTATGTATTATAGATACAATCTTAAGAGGTTAATTAAAATGTTACTAAATTGGGATTGTTTTTTATTTTCATTGAAACTGCTTCATGGAAATACTGAGGAAAAAATATTACCATTACACTACGCTTGGTTATCAAACATTTAGTAAGAAAACATTAGGATAGTCTGGTAAAGGGGCGCCCAGGTGGCTCAGTCAGTTAAGCGTCCAACTTCAGCTCAGGTGATGATCTCACGGTCTGTGTGTTCGAGCCCCTCATCAGGCTCTGTGCTCACAGCTCAAAATCAAGAGCCTGTTTCAGATTCTGTGTCTCCCTCTCTCTCTACCCCTCCACCATTCACATTCTGTCTCTCTCTCAAAAACAAATAAACATTTAAAAATATTCTTTTAAAACGATAGTATGGTAAAGAAAACAGATCAGGTTCATACCCCAAAGGAGGTCAAAAAAATAACAGGTTCAAAATAAACACGCACACACAAGAAATTGATAAGGCAGTAAAAATGCGTTAAAGAAACAAACACCAAAGAGTATACAAGTAAAATAAAAATCAAGAAAATAAATAAATTAAGGCTTGATTTATGTCCTTGATATCTGATAGCTCAACAAATATTTATCGAAGGGATAAAGGAACAAAGGAATGAAGAAAAGAATGAATAGACAAACATGCCCTGGGATTGCTTATGCCGCCATTGCTTCCATAAGAGATGTTGATTTATTGAACTCTGTTCTCAGAGTTTTGAAAATAAGACACGCTCATGAGGGCAGCACAGGACTCAAGCGGCTGGTCTGCACCCACTTTATGTGTATTGATCTTGTGCCTTCTCAAAGAAAGGCGGGGAATACTGCTAGCTATCATGGGCTTCTGACTTTTCTGTTCACACGGCCAGATGCTTCTTATCTGCCCCCTCTACAGTTAGGCATCCTGTAGGAACTCACTTTGGTCAGTGACTCACTTCCCAGAAAAAAGTTACTTTCCCTTCCCATTCATTGTAAGGGTGATCATGTAGGAGATATGGTGGAGGAAGCTCCTGTCAGTCTGGACACCAGCCCATATCAGATATACAGCACGAGTGAGAGAAAACGTCCTCGTACCAACCACTGAGATCTTGGGATTGCTTGTTATGGTTTTGTAAATATAATGTACTGTCAAACTAGTTTCCATACAACACGCAGTGCTCATCCCAGCAAGTGCCCTCCTCCATGCCCATCACCCATTTTCTCCTCTCCCCCACCTCCATCGACCCTCAGTTTGTTTTCATTTGAGAGTCTCTTATGGTTTGCCTCCCTCCCTCTCTCTCTGTAACTTTTTTTTCTCCTTCCCCTCCCCCACGGTCTTCTGTTAAGTTTCTCCTGATCCACATGTGAGTGAAAACATACAGGTATCTGTCTTTCACTGCCTGACTTATTTCACTTAGCACAGTTCTATCCACGTTGCTACAAATGGCCAGATTTCATTCTTTCTCATTGCCAAGTAGTACTCCATTGTGTATACAAACCACATCTTCTTGATCCATTTGTCAGTTGATGGACATTTAGGCTCTTTCCATGACTTGACTATTGTTGACAGTGCTGCTATGGACATTGGGGTGCATGTGCCCCTGTGCATCAGCACTTCTGTATCCCTTGGGTAAATCTGCAGCAGTGCTATTGCTTGGTCATAAGGTAGTTCTATTTTCTATTTTTTTAGGAACCTCCGCACTGTTTTCCAGAGCAACTGCACCAGTTTGCACTGGGATTGCTAGTTATTGAGGATAATGTAGCTGGTCTCAGCTCAGGCACATTTCCCCTCTTCCTCTACTTATATCAAACACTCCTCACTTGCCCAATACATTAAATCTTATACACCCCAAATCAATGTTTTTATGATATTCCCTTAAAGCAAACTATTTGGACATAAAAAGAGAGAGAAAAGAAAAGGAAGGAGGGCAGAGAAGAAAGGAAAGGAAAGGAGTTTCCCACCATTCCATCTTTTCATCCAACAGAATCCATCACAATTCCAACTTCTCTTCCCAGCAGTCAACAAGGCCATGGAATTAATGAGATTAATGAATCTTGCCATGGGAATTCGACATGCAAATAGGTCAACTCAAATGTACTGGATTGGAAAATACATAGGATCAGTGCAGGAGCTAGGTGGGAATTACAGCATTAGTACCAGAAAGTACTTAAAATGGAAACACAGTCCTTTACATCTTAAATTTCATGTGATAAGTCAAGTAGGAAATTCCATCTTCCACCCTTACTCCGAGGGAAAACTTAATCATAAAAGTCTCTGATAGATAGTTGAAGCATTTTTATAGCATCCAGTCTATTATCCTAGATTGAGTCACTAGGCTTATTTGTTTTTTTGGACTCGGAAAACAGGTCATGATAACTACCTAAAACCATCAGCATGAAATATTTCACCCTTACCTACTCCCTACTCACTTCATTTTCAGCATTCGAGAGGTCTTATTGTTTTTAACAAGACAAAAAATAGTGGGTTCAAAGAACACTTGAACATATTTCGCTTTGAAATATCTGTTGCAAATTTTAAGATGCAAAGTGTGATTTGTGGCTAATCTCTCACATCCTCACCAAAATATGTCCGAGAATTAACATTCTAGACTCAATTTTCTGTATCTCTAAATTTGCTTTATATTAATATCTATTTTAAGACCATGTAGAGAACATCAAATAATGTTTAAACTACATTCTAGAGCCCGTGGCCGCATCAGAGCACAGGACTAGTCTTAGTTACTGTTGGTATACTACACTTCCTAAATAAAGTACGCTAGATCTCTTCCTCTTCCCGTATCAGTAGACAACATAGAAAAATTTACGAAGGATACGAGATAGGAAAATTTACTACATTCCAGCTTTACATTCAGTCTGAGTCGCCAAGTACACATAATTCTTCAAGCATTTCTCTTGACAGGGTCCAATTTAAAATAGAGATCTGCCCTGACAGTCATCATGAACAACAAGTTGGTAAACAAACTGACCGGGTAGAATATGCCTTTGACCCTTTTTGGAGATTGAAATACAAGGTAGGGGGACGACTGGGGGGCTCAGTCAGTTAAGCATCAGACTTTGGGTCAGGTCACGGTCTCCCAGTTCATGGGTTCGAGCCTGCTTCAGATTCTGTCTCCCTCTCTGCCTCTCCCCCACTCTCACTCTGTCTTTCTCTCTCTTAAGAATAAATAAAATGCCAAAAAAATTAAAAAAGAGAAAAAAGAAATACAGGGGTAGAAATTTTCCCAGGGTACAACATGACCAGTTGAAGAGCTTTAAGACACGCTCCCTGGACTTCAGCTTTCTCTCCTATAAACTGACCTCTAAAGACCTTGTAAACTTTAAAACGCTATGCTTCTATTGCTACTGATTTTTTAATAATACAAAGTGATTTCAGTTGTATATTCTGTTTTATCTCCTCATGTATTCGAATGCACTATAGGCTAGTCGTTAGGGGCAGAGCCTTGGTCTAAATCTTGGTTTTATTACTTATCACCTGACACTTCAGGAAAGTTCATCTCTCTCAGCTTCAACTCTCCCCTCAAAAGAAATAACACAGAGATGAAAATCATCCTCACCTCCCAGGTCAGTTAGGACTATGATTAGCTGAATAATGTACACAGAGCCCTGCTTCTGGCCAGTGTGGGCGCCCACACGACGAGCATCCACGGACCATCAGCCACTATTGTTGAAATGTGTGTCTAGAATCTACATATTTGACCAGCTACACGCAAACCCTTGTCGTCGGGAGCCTCCCTTCTCTCAACCAACACCTGCTCCCTTTTATTTGAACGAACACACCTCCCCTTGTTCCATCTCCTCACTGCCCGGCTGATTTCTTGGGAATCATGTTATTTTTCCTTCTTCTATATTCCCTCCCTTCTCCCCACCCCCTTCAGCCTCTCTATATATTGTTTTAAATTTTTTTAATTCATTTTTTTAGAGAGAGTCAGAGCGCGAGAAGGGGAGGGGCAGAGAGGGAGACACAGAATCTGAAACGGGCTCCAGGCTCAGAGTTGTCAGCACAGAGCCCGACACGGGGCTCGAACTCAAGAACTGCAAGATCATGATTTTAACCGACTGAGTCACCCAGGAGCCCCTCTCCAGATCTTATGGGGGCTGTTTTCCTCTTACTTATCCCATTGAGCAGTCATTGTACACAGGCAAATAGTCTGTTTTGTATAAAACATGTTTGTTAGCATAAACAATAAGACCAAGTAATGAGACTGATTTATACCAAGCCTCACATGAAAACTGACCTCCTTACTTTATAAGGACACCTCCGGCTTTCCCCTTTAAGCAGACCAGGAGACAAAAGCAAATCTTAATTTATCTCAGCAGAGCTTAAATAACACATCACTTGGTGACACAGCAATGGGTACCTTGTAAATGTTAATTAGCTGAGATCTTTTCATGGATTTTGCCTTTTATGTTTGCAGACGCCGAAACACAAGGAGTGCCTACATTTTGGCAAAATAAAAAAAGGAATGGTCTTCCTGCAAGGCATCTGGGGTGGTTTGCTCGCTGTTGCCTTCAGGGGTGAAGGAGGCGAGAGAGAGAGAGAGAGAGAGAGAGAGAGAGAGAGAGAGAGAAGTATTTTTCTAAGTCTGTCAGTATCGCCCCACCAAGCCATGCTTGGGATGGGGACTCTTGGGCAGAGAATACTTATTTCATAGGTTTTTTTGTTCACCGTTTCCTATAGGGTCTTAAAAGAGAAAGAGAGTTCCAATCTTTTGGAATTGATCAGCAGAAGCCTGTCATGTAGCTCACTCCAGACGCAGCAATCAGAGAAATATGCACAAAGCTACCCTGTGCAGAACTTGGAACCTCTCAGATTTCAATTCCGATAGAGAAAAGACACTCACTGTTAGCATTTTCCCAGGGTCTCGGCCAAACTTTTCATTTTACCTGCTCACTCCCCATTGGAGCAGCAAGGTTCCTTCCCCAGCTTTTAGAACGACTAAAAGAGATACACAAAACACCAAAAATATTGTTTCAAAATAAATAAAGCGATGATGTTCCTATCCCCTAAACTCCATTGGATGATAGAAAAATACAGAAATTGATGAGGCTTCCGTTCTGGCCACCTTAAAACCCTTGCATACTGGTGTCACAATTTACCATTTTCACTTGCGCTTAGGAATACTCTTAGTAAATAAACGGGATAAAGGCATGAATCCAACGCTGTTGGATGATATCTTTTAAGTTCATAAAGTATCTGGGTTTATGTGAGAATAGCTCCCAAAGCCTGTGGCATATGGGCACTGGCTGGTACCTTAAAATCTGCCTTTACATTTCTAGCGTTTTCGGTTCAGATGTTTAAAAAATTTAATTTAAAGAGCAGAGTAATGATCATTAGAATAAATTACTATTGTCTAAGGAGCCCTATCAGCTCTTTAAACACATAAAGTTATCATATATCCAAAAACTCTATATCCACACATACAAAACTCCAGATATAACACAAAGGCAATTTAATGGAACCATGTTTCCATTTTAATTTTCTAAATTGCTTCAGTAACTTGAGCGTCCAGGCAGCCAAGTGTCCCTGGAATAGACTAAGTGTAAATCCACAGAATGTATTCTGAAAAGAGCTGCAGGAGGAGAACAAATCTTGAGCCATGAGGATGCCTCCAGCTGTAAATGAAACAATAACCAAACAAACCCGCCTCCCACCCTCAGGATATGTTTTACCTCCATGAGGATATAAAAAGCCCGAAGCGGGTGGGCTCCGGAGCGGGATGTTTCCATAGCTCCGAGAGTTCATTGTCAGGTTGGTAGCATGATGGCCACAGCTGTCCCAGGCATCACCCACGGACAGAGCAATGACCAGAGGCAAAAAGGCGATCTTCTTTGTATCTTTCTCAGAAGCAAACACTTCCTAGAACTTTGGCCACGTCCGTTCGGTAACCAACCCCTGGCAAGGAGCAAAGGAAAGCCACGACGGGCTCAGTAGGAAAGCCTGGCTGTAGCGAGTCAACCACAGTGACCAGCGTGGGGCGCGGTAGCCCGGATGTCAAGGGGTCAACCACAATAACCATCATACCAAACACATACCTGTCTTTCCAGAGCTTGCTTTCCAAAAATGTCCTGATGCAGGTGAACATCAAAGCCAGACACAATCACAAGACCACACAATACGATCCCGAAGCAAACAATGTATCAAGCTCCTATCCCCGTAGAGGGTTCAGCACATTCTGTTGGACCAGGAAGGGCACTGGTCAGTAACAAATGTTGCTTTCCCCAGCAAATGACACACATGAAGAAGAGAGGGTTTTAATAGAAATAGACACCTAGGTTTCACTTATTTGCATTTAGCACTTTGCTCTTTGGGTTGTTTTTGTTTGGTTGGTTTGGTTTTAAACTTTCCCACGCCTGGATGGTAAAACAACCGAATGCAGGAAGATGAAAGAGGCCGGGCGGAAAGTATGCAGCGATCACACTGGAGACCACTCACACAGCGCAAGATCCAAAATCTTTCCCTTGGCCGATGAGAGCCTACACGTCTGGTCCCGTGACCTCTCGGAGGGCATCTCCCGTCACTGCCTCCTCCTCTCTCTCTCCACCCACTCTCCCACTCTGGCTTCCTTCTGGCTCATTTGCTGGGTGCTGCATCAGCTTTCTCTACGGTTCCTTCCAGGTCTCTGCTCGGACATCACCTGCTCAGGGAGACCACCTTAAATACACAGCACATTCCCAGCCCAAAGGCAAGCCCTGCTTGCCTTTTCTCCACAGCACTCATCACTATCTGACATTTATATGTATTTCTTTTGTCTTTACCCTCTAGAATATAAGTTCCCTGAAGACAAGGAACCTCAGGAGCTGCAAAAGTTTCTGTCACATAATAGGGGCTCAAAACATATTTGCTAAATGGAAGAATGGAGAGAAAAGGAAACCATAGCAGGAAAGGCTTTCATACTAGCACACCCAAGCTTAAGAGAAGGAAATCAAGATACCTAGCCGCTGAGTACTTTAAAAGAGCAGTATATTTTTCTTTCTTAAAGTCAAATGTGGAAATAATTATACAATCACTGAGGATAATACCAGCTGATAAAGAAAATCCATTTAAAAATATAAAATAGAATATCAAATTATTTTTTTCCAAGGTAAGATCATAAGAGGAGTCCAATAAAATGATTTTGCTAAAATTAACACTTGATGCCCAACAATCACACAACATAGGCAAACTTTGTCTCTTCCTTCTCCCTTTCTTTCTGAGACACTAATTTAGGAAGGCAAAGGTGCTAGACCTGTAGCGAACAAATGCCTGGTACCTGCCGTCCTGTGCTGACAGTGCATGAATAGTATCTTTAAATGCAATCACAGTTGGGTTTTTCTGACACCCAGTGGTATATCTTCTCCTTTTCTCCAGAGAAGGAAGCGAGGCTATTACACTAGGTTCACTGATCCAGTCTATACCGATTTTCAGAACTCACGCACAGTCGGTAGGTTCTGCTCTGACCTGGGTCTGGGCAGCACCCTTGCTCTGAGCATAACATGGAAATGCCACGACCTACTGCAAGGGCTCCAAGAACTCAGACTCCTGCAGCCACAAAAGCTCCTCTGAATCGGCTGCCCTGCCCTAAATACTTCCCAATGACAGAGCCAAGAGACAGCCACTTAGGAGCTCCATGACACATGTGATTTCCAGGGGAACACCAAGGTGACTCAGAGTAAAGAGTCTTGAATTAAAGGTCACAGAAACCCCTACAGTCCCAGATTCAGAAGAGCGGTGATCTCCCTGGCATTTTCACTTCTATACCCCCTTCCACCACCAGTCTCAGGAAATCCAAAGGTTTTAAATACCAAGACTGAGGGTAGGACTGCATAGTTTTTCCAGCTTGCAGAGAAGTATGATAGAGATTTTCAGATTAGCTTTAGCCCACAATAGGTCTTTATTCTATCCCTCCTATATGAAATTTAAGAATTTAACAGATTCCAGGCAAACGAATATTTCATTCTTGTTTCATAGTATAATAAAAAGTCCTTTTCATTGGGAGGTTTAAATGTAACCTAAGAATCCAACTTCTGATTTTATCAGTGTGCCACGACTTGGGTTCTGTTGGAAATGTGCGTTCCTTAACATATCACAACAAGGGACTCAACAATCCTCTCCCGGAGATGCTGGTAGGGTTCAATCACAAACTGTCAGTAACACACATAACAGATCCCATTCTGGCGTAGCGTGCTTCAGAAATGGAGGGAAAATTCCTTATGCCGTGACTTTAAAATTACAGAAACTAAGTTTCCACAGACAAAGAATTCCATCCCCAAAGCAAGGATACAAAGCTGCCCTCACATATTAACTTTCTACTTAAGCCTATGTATTTCAGACTTAAGGATGTTTTATGTTGTTCCAGAACCATTGTTGTTTTTCCTAATGACATAGTAAAAATAGCACCTGAGATCATTCCATTGAAAGGATTTCATTTTCTACGTGTCCCAAAAATGACAAAGTCTGACCCAACTGATAAAAATGCATTCTGAGTAAAAAGGAAGTTTCTTTCTTTTTGTACAAGTATCTTCAGGTCTTTCCAATTTTACAGTTTATATTCAGATGTACGCATCTAAGATGCTTAAGAAAGGGATCCATTTTTACAGCCGAAGAGGTCAAGATAAAAGCATGTTTTCTTTTGTTAAACAGTTTTAAAGCCAGGGTATTTGTTATAAGGTATTGAAGTTCCAGGGGCGCCTGGGTGGCTCAGTCGGTTAAACATCCGACTTCGGCTGAGGTCATGAGTTTGTGGGGTTGAGCCCCGCGTCAAGCTCTGTGCTGACAGCTAGCTCAGAGCCTGGAACATGTCTTCAGATTCTGTGTCTCCGTCTCTCTGACCCTCCCCTGCTCATGCTGTCTCTCTGTCTCTCAAAAATAAATAAAAACATTTTTTAAAAAAAGTATTAAAGCTCCAAATGAAACTATGGTTCTCTGGTCTGTGGGAGAAACTCTCATTTTCTTTTATTTCCCGCAGTTTCCCACCATTCCTCCTCCATCACAGGACCAGCTAACTGCGTGTGAGGTACTCGACCCACAATTGTATAACCAGTCCAGTCCTTCTCACCAGGTATGTTTAAAGTCCCTATAATAAAGGAAACTTTTCTCAGAAGGCACGCCAAAACCAGATACAACCATTTCACAGACTCTGCTGACGCACACATCATTGCCAGTGACAGTGACGTTCATGGACAGCAGAACACGATCATCATAACTTGCTACCTGCAGCCGCCGCCACATTCTCATCCTCTACCAAAGGGAAGGAAGACAGAGCACACTCCTCCTGGCCGCTTCTCTCAGATAGGAAAGTGGGCACTAAATGCGGAAAGTCAGAGAAGACTGGCACCCATTGAGGAGACAGTCCTCCCTTCCAGAAACACTCAATATCTTCATTATGGATGTCCTGTGTAGTCACGTCCAACTTACCTTTAGAAAATTTGATATAAACAATAGCCAAATGATGGAAAGAGCCCCAATGTTCCATAGACTGATGAATGGATAACAAAGCTGTAATATATATATATATATATATATATATATATATACACACACACACACATATATATGTACATATATAATGGAATATTACTCAGCCATCAAAAAGAAAGAAATCTTGTCATTTGCCATGACATCGATGGAGCTAGCGTATATTATGCTAAGTGGAGTTGGTCAGTCAGAAAAAGACAAATATCATATGACTTCACTCATGAGGACTTTAAGATACAAAACAGATGAACATATGAGAAAGGGGAAAAAGAGAGATAGAGGGGAACAAACCGTAAGAGACTCTTAGCGACAGAGAGCACACCGAGGGCTGGTGGAAGGAGGTGGGTGGGGACGGGCTAGATGGGTGATGGGTCTTAGGGAGGGCTCTTGGGATGAGCACTGGGTGTTGTATGTAAGTGATGAATCACTGAATTCTACTCCTGAAACCAATATTGCCCTGTGTGTTAACTACCCAGAATTTAGGCAAAAATTTAAAACTGAAAAAAAAATTCAGTAGTAACCCTATGTGCTTGACCAAAAAAATAAAAAAGAGAAAAACCATGTTTTGAATTGTGTGAACATTTTAGCCCTCCATTTCAGCAGAGAAGCATAGGGGACCGGATGAGACGGAAGGCCGCCCCTTCGATCAGGCTGAGTTCCCACATGCCTCTCACAGCATAAGCCTGTCACCAAGCTGAGTGTGATTCCAAGAGGTAAAGATAATGTTTTGCCTACAGTATGACCCCAAATGAAAACTAGCTACTTACTCTGAGGCTCAACCAAGTAAACAGCATTCCTTGTTCTTTGAATATATCAAGCAAGTGATGCCTCAGGACCATTGCACATGCTATTTCCTCTGTCTGGGAGGCTTTTCCTCAAAACACCTATCTGGTCTGTTTGACTCACTTCCTCACTTTCTTCACGTCTTTACATTAAAGTCATCTTTCCAGTAAAGTCTTCTCTGAGCCTCCACACTAAACTTTATCAATCCTCCACCATTTTATTTCTTCCTTCTCTGCTTTATATTTCCCCATAGCACTTAAAAGTGTTTAACATACTATATGTTTTGTTTTTTTATCTTGTTTGTTATCTTCCTCTACAAAAGCACAAGCTTTTGGAAGGCAGAGATTTTCCTTTACTGTTGTGTTCACTGTTGTATGTCCAGTACCAGAAAAATCCATGTGTAAGTATCTATTGATAAAACAATAATCTGCTCTAATACTGGGAGAAAAATAGACATACTAATCTTCTTTGAAGGCGGCACATAGTTCTCATTCATAACATGGGACATTCTCGAGAGAATTTCAGGAGTACTTTTTAAAAAAAAAAAACATTAAGAGATAGCTTTAGATTTAGTAAGAGTTGCAAAGAAAGTTCTCATATGCCTTTCACCCGGCTTTCTCTAATGTTAACATTGTTTCTAACCACTTACATTTATCAAAACTAAGAAATCAGCATTAATACGTTACGATTAACTAAACCACAGAGGTTATTCCCCTCAAAAATGCCCCTATTCTATTTAGTCATCCTGACTTTACCCTCCTCCAATTAGTGACGGCTTCTCAGTCTTCCCTGATTTTTCATGATCTTGACACTTTTGAAAAGTACTTGGTCAGATAGTTTATAGAATGTCCCTCCTTTTGGGTTTGTCTGATGCTTTCACATTATTAATCAGGGGTATGGATTTTGAAGAATAACACAGATTTGCAGCACCTTTCTCACTGCATCCTATCCAAAGGCATATAATGCCAACTATTATTATTATTATCACCAGTAACATTAACCTCGGTAAAGGCGGTGCTATCAGGTAGCACCATAAAGTTACTATTTTTCCCTTTCCACATTCTATTTGTTCAAAGTAAGTCACCATGTCAGCCTATACTCAGGAGTGCTTTGTAACTTAATATGATGTTTGCTTCATGTGCTGACTTTAGAACCTAATTCTTGCAAAAAAAAAAATGCACTTCTGCTTTAACTCGGTCACCAAGACAAGATGAGGTCTATAAAATGAAGGTGACAAGTCCCCAAAGTGGGATCAATAACCAGCCATATATTATGATTGTTTCTGTGGACCCAATCAACGTGAATGGTGGGGGGTGGGGATAATAGACGGAGTATAACCACAGAAGTTGAAAAAGTAGAACACTTAAGGATTAAAATATTTCCCCAACATGGCAGAACAAAACAGCAAGTGAATTGAATCCAAGAATAATCCCTCATTCTGCATCCTTGGCAATGACCCAAACAATTTCTTGATTGTTGCAACTGGGTAATACCCTTTGTTCTATTAATTGTATTTAATCAATAGCATTTATTTAACAGAACTGTAGAAAGAAAACAGAATGTGTGGGTAAGACTGCTAATTGTCCCCAAGTTCTTCCCATATAATAGAATCTTCAATTTGTAGCTTAGGCACACGGTTGCCCAGAATAACAACCCAATCCAAGCCACCCGCTGAGTAATGTGTGGCCACTTGACTAAATTCCAGACGTACAAAGTAAGCAGAAGTTCTAAAGTCAGCACATAAAGCTAACCACTGTCCTCTGTGAGTCTGAAGTCCACTGAGATGGAGGGGAACTCACACTTACAGGTAATATTTACCCTAATTTTCAGATAAAGAAAGGAGGGTTCAGAGATGTTAAATAACCTACTGAATTTCTAACTAGTCAAGTGGAGAAGCCAAGAGTGAAGCCAGGTCTGATGGAAAATTTAAGGTTACCCAATAAAACACAGGAAACAGAGTTAGACTTGAATTTCAGATAAAAGAACATATTAAACCTGAAATTTCTGTTATTTATTTGAAACTCAAATCTTACAGGGCACCTTGTACTTTTATTTGCTAAATCTGGCAACCCTGGTTAGGCCCCAAAGCATACCCTTGATAGACCTCGATACCATCTGACAATCCAGGACATAGTAACATCACACACCATGACACAGCAGATCTTCCTACACATCACATTCCCTCTGGAGCTATTTGATGACCTGAATTGAACTAAGCAGGATACCTACTCAGACAAAAGGAACAATCAACAACTAGTCAACAAAATGAAGAAAACTGTACTTCCCAGAATCCCAGGGGGTCAAGAGGCTGCCCAGCCTGAGGAGTCATCTCTCTCTGAGCAGCGGCAGTAATATACGTGGTCACCTAAGCTTTGGAAAGTAAGTAAGAGGTAGACATTGGCCAGTTGGCAGAAGGTCACAGAAAGAGGATGCTCAGGATTTAGGGGGAACCAATGTTTGCTCTGTGACTAATGCCACTCTTCTGTCTTTAAAGTAAAAATTAAAAAAAAAAAAAAAACTAATCCATAGCGCTGATGCTTGGGAGGTGGGTCAGCTCCCCATGGTGAATGCAAAGATATACCAAGTCCAGCTTTAAGTATGAGAAGAAAGGCTGCAAGGCAAACCATGGGGCTCTGAGGGTTGGAACGGACATCTATTTAACACAGACCGGAAGGAGAGGTGAAATCAGCACCCACTGACTATGCACGGTCCTGTAATTATCATAGTTCACTATCTAGAGCCACAGAACTGTGGTTTCCAACCCATCTGGCCAGGACACCCCCCTGGAAGAACACTGAAAGCAAGGACGCCAAGGCTGGGTTTTAGGCCCAGGACTCTTTCTTAATTTCTCAAATGATTCTGATAAGGAGATGGGTTGGGTAATTCTGGCATCCTGAGGAATTTCTCTCACCAACACCTGATTCATCCTTGGCTCTGATACTTGCAGGTAACTTCTAAAAGGTTGCATTGCAGAGAAAAATTCACCAGGCTATTTGATGGTCCTTTTTATAGCTTTTCTTCGTGAGAAAAGGGAAATGAGATGCTAAATGACACTGACCTGCACAGGGCACGAAATCCACTCTCTCGAGCTCACTTTCTGAAAACCAGCTACATGCTCTCCATTGCTCTTTTATACTTCGTTGCCTAGTTTTAGAATTTTACTCTCAGAAAAACAAACAAGAACATTCTATCAAGTTTCCATGGTGATTTTTTTTTTGCTCTTTCTGGTACATTTTTTATATGCAGAATAAAATATTTTATAGCACTCTGACAAGTCTGAATTATCCCAGAGGATAAAGTTGGTAGCTATCATCCACAAAATTATGTTTTGAAAAAACTTTGGTGCAGCAGACGTTTGGGGAAAACCCATGACAATGATTTCTGCATCCTCAAAATATCAGGGGGGAAAAACCCTCTGATTTATCTATTTAATCCATATAAGGTGTTCAGATAATAAATATGCATAATCACAAATGGCTTTACACAAGAGAGGACTTACATATTTGCATTAATTTCTTAGCAGAGAAGTCTAAACTGAAACACAGTGGAATAGAAACAGATGTTCAATCCATATATGCAGATAAGAGTTCTTCACTTCCCTGCTTATCACTAACAGATGAGGAAGTGCATTTGTTAAGGAAACAAAGCTTGCCCAAGGGTAACAGAGCCAGCTCACAATCACCCATCTGTCCAGAGCACAACTGAATTTTCCCAATTTCAAAAAGACAGAAGTTAAATACACTGAAAAACCAAATACATACTTTGAAAATATAACGGAGGCCGTCCAACCTGGTCATCCACAGAAGCCTCTTCCCTTCCATCAGCTCTAGTTCATTTATGCCCAGAAATGAATTGTTTCGTTGCCTTTTTTTCTTAAATTCCTAGATTTCTTACTGTGTTTTCATGCAAGTTCTGTCATATTCCCAAGCTTATTAAGCTAGCTTTGGCAACTGCAAGTAATCCCTGGTTGTACTTAGAATGGGTTTTGAAGATAATATTCTACTTATAGAACAGTCAGAAGAAGAGCATCAAACTCAACGGGGACAAAAGCCCACACGCACTCTTCTTCTGCACGCCTAAGACACAAAACCAAACTCAGGCTGTCCTTCCTGCTTTGCTGTAAATCTCAGCAAATGCCATTACCATGGGCCCAAATATCAGGCTAAATTTCTTTTTATTGGTTAGTTATTTTTGAGAGAGAGAGGAAAAAAAGGAGGGGCAGAGAGAGAGGGAGACACAGAATCCAAAGCAGGATCCAGGCTCTCAGCTGTCAACCCAGAGCCCAATGCGGAGCTCAAACTCATGAACCGTGAGATCATGACCATAGCTGGAAGTTAGAAGTTAAATGCTTCACCAACTGAGCCCCAGGCTAAAATTTTGCACCATCTTTAACCCCTTCCTTTCCCAATACCGACACTTAGACTTATTTATAATTTAAGTGTTAAGGAACTCTATGATGACCAAAAGGCAAAACCTAACGCAAAGGGCCTTTGCCCTCATTTTCTCATCTCCCACTCACTGCTCAGCCCCCTGCAACCAAGTTTCTCCCCCATCACGCCCACTCCAGCCTTCAGGAGTCATGTCCATTGGCCGCTTTCAGTTCATTATTTGCTTTCTTTGCAGCATTTGACAATTTGCTCACCCCTTCCTTCTTGAAAACCTGTCTCCCAGTGGCTTCTGGGACTCCACCCTCTTAGCTGGCCATCAGCATTTCTGACTTTCTTACCCTAGCTTCTCAGTGGGTTCCTCTTCTACTCATCCTGTAAACAATGTGGTTCTTCACATTCTCCTCTTACTTTTTGCATACTCCCTGGTCAATTTCACCCATTATCATGCCCTCAAGTGTCACGTGTACAGTGATGATCTACAGTTCTTTATCTCCAAGCTAGATATGTCTGCTGAATTCCAGACTCTTAAAATTACCCAGCAAACAATTCTAGGTGATGGTTCCACTGAGTGTCTCAACCTCAGCTAAAACTAAAAGCCTTACTCTCCTCACAAAACCTGCTCCTCTTTTGACATTTCCTAGATCTGTGAAGAGCACTACCTACCACTCTGTGGTCTTGCTGGGTGTCATCCGTGAGCGACACTCCTCCATCTCCCTATAAGGAGTCAGCCTGACATCCCACTGTTTCTAACTTCTAAATCTCTTACTGCATATATGTCTTCTCCAGTCCCACTTGAACGACTCTAGTTGGAGCCACCATCGTCAGCCATCTAGATTACTCCTTTCCCCGACTCTGATCTTACCCCTTCCCTCTGCTCCTTCCTCCCCACTGCAGGCCTAGGGTTCTTAACCCCTGGCCACACACCAGAATCGTCCACGGGGTTTTAAATATATGCACGTACACATACATGTATATGGACATGTACGTGTACCTGTACCTACATAGACAGGTCACGTGCTCTGGTCAGGGTGATTCAGTAGGTTTGGAGTGGGACCCAGGAATCTGCTATTACAGGTTCCATATGATGGTTCTGATGTGCAGCCAAGATTGAAAATCAATCAGAGTGATTTTTCACAACACAGCGCTGATCACACCTTACAAGGCCCTTCATGGTCAAGCTATGCTCAAGTTTATGTTTCTCCAATGTGTGTGTTTTTCTTCAATCCAGTCATAAAACCCCATAGTACCCTGGCTATAATCCTTCCCACATCACATCCTACCTCTTTGCCATTTCATTCCTCCAAGAAGCCTTCACTGGCACCCTCTGTTCCACATTATATCCTCCGACATCCCCCTGTATCCTTCTATAGCTGTCTCATCAGAGCGTCTGCTGCGATCACCTGTTTATGTGTGTGCTCCTCCACTAGGCCATAAGCTTCAAGATAAGACATATCTCTCTAATTCAACTATACCCAAGCACCAAGCACTAAGCCAAACACAGAGTAGGTGCTTAATAATGCAATTAGCAGTCTATAATGTGGAAGAGACAGACTTATGACTGATTAAACTGTAAGATAAAAAATTCACTGGTAATTAACCCAGTCCTCTGAGAAAGAAAAGAAAAAGAAAAAAAGAAGACAGAGATAAGAGCCATATGAGCTCTACCCCCATGCGGCAGAGAAGACCTCACCAAAAGGCCTCCCTGAGTGTTCATCTGAGTATTAAAGATTAGAGTCAAGGATCGCTGGAGAAGAAAGGACATTTCACATACAGGGAACCAAATCTGCAAAGGCAGCAATGTATGGGTTACCAAGTTGTATCATTTTTGTGCCCAAATGTGTCTGGCAGCCACCCTCTCCTTTTTTAAAATATTTTTATTTTTTTAAATGTTTATTTTTGAAAGCAAGAGAGCAAGCATGTGTGAGCAGGGAAGGGGGAGAGGGGGACAGAGGATCCAAAGGAGAGTCTGTGCTGACAGCAGTGAGCCCCATGTGGGGCTCGAGCTCACAAACCGTGAAGTCATGACCTGAGCCAAAGTGGGACACTTAACCAACTGAACCATCCAGGTGCCCCAACCATGCTCGCCTTTTTAAACTCACAGCCATCCTCCCCTAGTTCAGGCCCTGTGCACCAATCCGCTGAACTACTGCAAAACCCTCCCCCCAGCCTCCAATCTCCCTTCATAACTGCTGTCTATAGACTGATAACTCCGTTCCCTCTGTAGTAAATAAATAATAAACACATAAGTAAAACCACTGATGGCTCCCCTCTGTGCATGAATAATCACGGCCACTACTCTTCCTTCTTCCTGAGGCACCTAAAGTCTCCATGGATACAGCCGCCAACCCAGCTCTCAGCCTTGTCTGCCTCACAGTGACCCCCATTCTACCTAGCAACCCACTCTGTGCTACTATCATAGTGGACCACTCACTACTGTCCAGTTCCACCTCCCATTTTCATGTTTCCATGTCTTTACACAACTCATTGTATTAGACACCCATTCCACAACAATGCTACATAGCAAACCACCGCCGATTTCAATGGCAAACAATACGTACTTACTGCTCAGGCATCTGAGGTCAGCGGGTAGGTAGTTCTGCTGATCTTGGATCGACACGCTCCCAAGTCTAGGGCGGTGGTTCTCAATCAGGGGCAATTTTGTCCCCCAGGGGATATCTGAAGACAGTTTTACTTGTCACAACTAAAGGGGGATGAGGGCTTCTGCCATTTGGTGGTTAGAAGCCAGGGATGAAACTAAATGTCCTAAAATGGACATTCCTCCACAACAACCAATTCTCTAGTTCCCAATGTCAATAGTGACACAGCAGAGAAACCCTGCTATCAGTGTTGGCTGGCCACCAGCTGATCCAGGATGGCCTCCATCAACTGAGGCGACTTGGCCGTGTCCACGTTCCCCTCTCCTTCAGCAGGCTATCTTGGCCACTTTGTCACAGTGATGGCAGAGAAGCAAGAGCAAGTAGAATTTTGCAAGGCATTTATAGTCTAAGCATAGAAATGGTCCATCATCACTTCTGCTACATTCTGGTGGACAGAGCAAGTCTGCCCAGATCCAAGGGGTAGGGATACAGACTCCACCTCGCTAAGAAGAACTACAGTCACTTGGCAAAGGATACGCAGATGAGACAGAAGGAAGCGCTGGTGCAGTCAACCATATGCATTCTGTTCCCTCTACAAGGGCACTGTGAATTTGGAATTATATATGTTCTCCTTTGTCTATGCTCTCTCTTGTTGACGCTTTTCTTTCGGTATTTAAAATATCATACATTGTGCAACCTACACTCAGAGGTGACAGGACAGCTGGCATGCACTAAACTGGTGTATGCTGAAGGCTGGTGCCCTATGACTGGGCTGTTCTGACCGGTTGGTGCTGGGCTGTTTTAAGAAGAGCTCTTAAAATGTCAGCACTTTTGCCTCTTAGTTGCCTGCTGCTCTCCCGCACTGGGGTGGAGGGTTTCTTACTCGAAGCAAACATCCATGTCTCATTCTGCCTGCACAGTACCTGGCGCATGAGAGCTGCTGAAGAAGTGCGCACTGAATAAACGAATGCATTCATAAAGAGGACAGTGACGAGGACATAAGCACATACCCTAGGACATCGGTGACTCGATGCAGAAAATAGGAAGATTCTCCTAAAGAAACTGTTATCAAATTTGCTCAGATATTTGGAATGTCAGACTGTTCTTTAAAGTCCACCATGCCTTACTGACTATTTCTTCCATCCCATGAGCCAGGAATGATGTTGCTGGCAGAAAATATAATATTCCCTGGATGCACGTCCCTTCACACACACACACACACACACACACACACACACACACACACACACCGCGGAAATAATCATGAAAATAAGGGCTGAATCGTACATCTGCCACTACTGCCCTGTGCGGCGCACCCCCTGGTTTTGTCATCTACCCCTTGTTCTCCACCCTGGCTTTGCGCTGGAATCACTTGGGGGAAACCGTGATGAACTAACAATGCCCAGGCCCTGATCCAGATCGTTTTAAATCGAGAGCTGCCAAGTGACTGTAATGTGCAACCCAAACCGGGAACGGCTGAGCTAGAGGTCTCTGCTAGCAGGGCCATGGGAATTATTATTAAAGGCTTATTTTTAAAAGTAAAATTTGAGAAAATCACAAATTCCTGTAAGATTTCATTTGAATGAAAGGTCCCAGAATTAAGCAAACTTAGGGGCATGGTGATTTAGGTGTAAATGGTCCATATCACCAGTGATTACCTGCATTGGGTGAGATTCAGGTTTGGAAGCTCCTTGGTTCCTCTATTGTCTGGTATTGTTTCTAATCTCGTAATTTAAAAGACTGGGTTCAATTTGGAAGATACATCTAGAGAGGACATCCCAAACTTACCATTTATCCAAATAGACTAGATTAGGACTAATGATTATAGATCAGAAGATCTAATAATGAATCCTTTATATATCAAACGTGACACATGAACAGTTAAAAGTATGTGCTGATTCTATAGCCACTTGTGGTGGCTCCAAATATGTCCACAAATTCTTTGAGACTCCTCTCTTTGAAAGTGAAGCCTAATTTCCCTCCTTCTGAGTGTAGACTAACTTAGTGACTCATTTCTAGGGAATACAGTGTGGCAGATACGGGAGCAGTTAAGTCTAAAGCTAATTCATAGTAAGAGTTATGCCTTCCTCCTGGCTCTTTCGAGTCAGTTCTCAGGAAGTGAGGGGGGAGTCAGCGGTATGTTAGTAGGACACACAAGCAGCCCCACAGAGAGGCCTAGATAGTAAGGTACTAAGACCTCCTGCCAACAGCCAGCAAAACCCCAAAGCTCCTGCTCACAGGAGTGAGCCATCTCGAACAGGATCTCCAGCCCCAGTCAAGCCTTCAGATGATTGCAGCCCCAGCCAACATTCTGTTTGCAACGTCAAAAAAGACCCTGACACAGAACCATCCATCTAATCTTTCCTTAATTTCTGACTCACAGAAACACTGAAATAATAAATATGTGTTGGTTTAAGCTCCTGTGCCCTGGGCTAATTTGTTATACAGCGAAGATAATGCACCATCACAAGACTTTGAGTTTTCTTGACAAATATCTAGAAGTGCCCCTTCTTTATGTTTCTATATACTGTCAATACCCTCACAGTGTGTCTCAGGAACATTGTTTGACCAATCCTTTCTTCTCTCTGTTAGATAATCTGTATCTCCTCTTCTCTTCTCTGAAAGTTTCTAGCATGTTCGAGTCTCTCTTGTCCAGAACCAAACGAATCTGACTGTGGCCGCGTTCCTCTCTTCTCGCTCCTCACTCCTCTCCCTTCCTCACTGGCAAGCGCCATGAAGTAAAAATCTACAGTCCCTCTCAGTTTTCATGCCTCCTACGAGCCTTGGGCCACGGCAACCACTGTGCTAACAAAGCAATTCACACTGTCCTCCTAACTCCCACAACCACAGACCTGCTTCTTGAATAGCTCACAGGACCCTCAAAGCACACACGTAAGCCTGAACCCATCCCCTCGCCTCACCACTCCTCTTCCAGGCTTCCCTATCCTAAGAAATCACTGCACCCCAGTGACCAAGCTACACATCCAGGAGCTACCCTCAATGTCTCCATTTTTCCACTTTTCTCCCGCATCCATTCAGTCACTAAATCTCATTGATTTCAAAACCTTAACATTCACTCCCATGGTTGTTACCATCATCACCTCTGATCTGAATTCCTGCAACAACTCTATTGTCCATCTGCTTTAGTGCTGGCCACTATAATCATTCCCCCTGTGGTCACCAAGGTCATCATCCTGAAAAATACTACAATGATGTCCCTTCCTTACATTTCAGTTATTCCCTGCTCCTTATGGATAAAATCCAAATTCTATATTAAAATATTAATAGCAGTTAACACCTATTGAACGTTTGACCACATGTCAAACCCTTTTATTGGGGCCTTACATGTATTCATTTTCTAGCACTAACCATAATTCATGAGGCGGACACTGAGAATACCTTTACCATTACATAGAAGATGAACTAACTCTCCACAGAAGCCAAGTCAGTTCCCCATGGGTCAGAGAGCTGGAAAATGGCAGAGTCAAGTTTTTAACTCAGGCTTTCTGAATCTGGAGCCCAGCCCTCTTACATTCCGGTACCAAATCCTAAAGCACGATGCCCAGGGCCTTCGCTGATATGACCCAGAGTCTTTCCTCATAGCAAACGTTCTGCTCCGGCACTGCAGCTGTCTAACTGTACCCTGCTCCCACAAACCTCTATGCCTCTGCTTAACCCACGCTCACAATCTAGAAGGCTCTTCCCCATCCCTTGTTCTCACCTCTCCTCACTCTTGCCTTTCTCATCCAAATATTAGTAGTTGCTCATTTTTCATGCCCAACACCCATCTCCTCAAGGATGCCAACTCCTACTAAGGAAGAAATGTTCACTTTGTTGTGTTTCCAAGAAAACATACACAAACGTGTTTCCTTACATTTTGTGATGGACTGGAATATTATTCACATCCCCTCCCCTCCCCTCCCCTCCCACTGTCAGTCAGAATGTCTTTGTCATCCTATGACTCCGGATCTGGCCATATTTCTTGTTTGGACAGTACGACGTGAGTAGATGTGAAGCAAGTGGAGATTTTAAAGCCACTTATGATTTGACTGTGCTGTAGTGCACCTGTCATTCATTCGCCATTAAGACAACATCCCCTCGTTTGCTTCTGATCCAAGGAGAACACAGACACACACGAAGCAGACCTGTACCCAGCCCACAGCTTTGAGCTGAATGCGGCCAACTCAGAGACTGAAGCAGAACCACTCCAGCTGTCCCTTGGACCCGTGAGCAAGATAAACGAAGAGTCACTATCTTCCACTGAGCTTTGGAGACGGTTTGTTACGCTGCAATATTGTACCAAGAGCTGCTAATACATACACAGAAATCATAATTTCATGTATTTGTTTGCATGTCTTGAAGGCTGAGAACAGTGCTTAGAACATTTTGAGATATATTTCATATACTATAAAACTCATGCTTCTGAAGTGTACATATCAGAATCCTCTGGGATTTTCACTAGGTATTATAAGTGAATGGGCAGCCATGACCACTATCTAATTCTAGAATACTTTCATTGCCCCAAAAAGAAACTCAGAGCCATTAGCAGACCCTTAGTAGGTTTTTGTAAATGAATCACTTAATGAGTGAAAATGTAAGGAAATTCTTAGAAGAACTCTTATGCCAAACTAGCAGGATGATATAAACATTACAGAAAAAAGAATCTTTTTCAGAAATGTTTCTCTATTAGGTATTTTAAGGTCATTTTTAAATAACTTTTACACTTATTTCCCAGGTATTTTAAATAAAAATATTTAATATCTTTATTGCTCTATTGCAAGAGGCCATTTGGAGATTTAATTTTGGTCTATAGATCACAGAAAAATGCTACATTAGAAGTCACAAAGCATACAGGAGGGAAGAAAAAAGCTCACATTGTTCAAAGCTGTCATTAACTGAGGAAAACATGATACAGAATCTACTTTAGTACTATAAGAAAAAAATCCCTTGGTCAAATGCCAAAAAATAAAATTTCAATATTGCTAATAATAAGGACCAGAGTTTTAAAAATTGCAAATTCACACTTTAAAAACACAAATGTCAAAACCCAAAGAAAGAATGGCAGGATTGAAAAATTAGTGTGGTTGGATAATTGACACCATATTTAAACACTGTTATTCTTTTTTGTTGTTGTTAAAAAGAAAGCTATATTTTTAAAAACTCTATAATTATACGTTCATTATATTAACCAAAAAGAAAAAAAAAGGAGACAGAGAGGTTGCGGGGGTGGGGGGGGTTCTTATCTCAAGAGTAACTCCATAAAAGAGATGCCTTGGAAAAAAAGTTTATTGAATTCTTGTATCTTGAATAATGAGATAAATAAGAAACTCATATCAAGAGCAAAAGGTTCTAAACTCAAAAAACATATTTTCCTTTAGGTATTTACAAATTTATGTATGTATATATGTACATATGTATTTTAGTTATCTCTACACCCAATATGGGGTTTGAACTCACAAGCCAAAAATCAAAAGTGGCATGCTCTTCCAACTGAGCCAGCCAGGTGCCCCAAAAAACATATTTTCTATGTATACAAAAAGGAACCCAGACTTTATTTTACTGTGCTGTATGAAACTATTGTACCAAATCTAAGAAACTAGAAAGCCATCATTCTAAGCAATATTGGGGCGCCTGGCTGGCTCAGTTGGTTAAACATGTGACTTCAGCTCAGGTCATGATTTCACAGTTCGGGGTTCGAGCCCCGCGCCCAGCTCTGTGTTGATAACTAGCTCACAGCCTGGAGCCTGCTTTGGATTCTGTGTCTCCCTCTCTCTCTGATCCTCCCCTGCTCACGCTGTCTCTCTCTCTCTCTCCTTCTCTCTCTCTCAAAAATCAATAAAACATTAGAAAAAACTTAAAAAAAAAAAACCCAACAATATGACCCCCTTCAACAACAATGAAGTGAAAATCTGATCAAGGACTAGCAAAGTAGCCAGTGAGCTTCCAAGTATCCTGACCCCATCTGAGCTGTCCAACCAGTTTTTATTTTTACCCTCCTCCTTCCCGTGCTGGCTCTGCATAGGACCCAGCTGCGCTGTGCCAATCTGGGTCACTCAGCCAGGGGATCAGTGGGCGACAGCCGCCTCTCCGCTTTTAGAAGGGCCCCACATGCCTGGGGAGGGCACAGGCACAAAGCCGAGCGCTCTCCCGTCCGGAGCGTCCAGCGAGCGGCAACTGTGTGGTGTTGCTATTTCTAGGCTTCAGGCTTTACCTGAATGTGAAAACAGATTCTCGTGGTGAATATTCCATTTTGAACATTTTTTAAAGCTGCTGTTTTATAACTCAGTGGAAAGGTCCATAAACACTGGGAAGAAAGGAAAACTGAAGGACCTTTCTCTGTTCTTTTATCTTTAGCTTTATAGAGGTATAACTGACAAATAAAATTGTAAGATATTTAAAGCATACAATGTGATCATTGGATACGTGTATACATTGTGAAAGAATTCCTCTCATCTAGTTATTAACACATCCTATCACCTCACATACTTGTTTTTGTACATTATATAAATACAAATATATATATATGAGAACATTTAAATTCTAGTCGCAGCAAATTTCAATGACACAACACACGTTATCAACCGTGGTCACTATGTTATACTTTAGATCCTCAGACTTTGTTTTTCTTACAGCTTAAAGTGTGTACACTTTCACCACCCTCTGCCTATTTCCTTGGCCCCCATCCCCCAGGAGCCACTTTTCTACTCTCTGTTTCTATCAGTTTAAAATTCTTTTCTTTTTTAAGATTCCATACATAAGTAATACCATGCAGTATTTGTCTTTCTCTGTCTGGCTTATTCCACTTAGCATAATGTCCTCAAGGTCCATCGATGTTGTCACAAATGACAGGATTTCCTTCTTTCTCGTGGCTGCATTACGTTCCGTGTGTGTGTGTGTGTGTGTGTGTGTGAGTGAGTGTGAGTGAGAATACACAAACACCACATCTTTATCCATTTGTTTATTCATTGATGGGCACTTGGATTGTTTCCAGATCTTGGCCACGGCGAGTAATGCTTTAATAAATATTGGAGCGCAAATATGTTTTCGCACTGTTTTCATTTCCTTCAGGTACATACCCAGAAGTCGATTTGCTGGGTCACATGGTAATTCTATCTTTAATTTTTCAGAAACCTCCACACTGTTTCCCATAGTGACTGCACCAGTTGACGTTCCTATCAACAGTGCACGAGGGCTCTCTTTCCTCTGCTTTCACACCAACATTTGTTATCTCTTATCTTTTTGATGATAAGGGTTCTAACTGGTGTGGGGTGATCTCTCATTGTGGTTTTGATCGGCATTTCCCTGATGATGAGTGATGTTGAGCACCTTCTCATGTACCTGTGGTCCATTTGCATGTCTTCTTTAGAAAAATCTCTATTCAGTTCCTCTGCCTATTTTTTAATTGGATTCTTTGGAGGTTTTGCTTTTGAGTTGTATGGGTTATATTATTTTTATTGCTTTTATTTTTTTAATGTTTATTCATTTTTTTAAAGAGAAAGAGAGAGAGAGGATGCGAGCAGGACGGGGCAGAGAGAAAGGGAGACACAGAATCCGAAGCAGGCTCCAGGCTCTGAGCTGTCAGCATAGAGGCTCGAACCCACGACCAGTGAGATCATGACCTGAGCTGAAGTTGGTCACTTAACCAACTGAGCCTCTGAGGTGTCCCAGGTTATATTACTTTTTAATCAACACTTCAAAATCAACCTGATTCTTTCTAGGAAAACCAATTATGTGCTGGTTGAGCACTTGCTATTCAATGACATCTTTAAAACTGACCCTTTCCTAGTCTTACAAAAATGGGAATAAAACAATCTCCTACTGCCTCTTTTAACCAGTATTAAATTATAACCTCATGCTCACTTCCAAGAAGTAGCCACTGTTCTGAGTTTTTTATTTTATTTTTATTTTATTTTTTTAAATGTTTTTTATTTATTTTTGATACAGAGACAGAGCATGAGAGGGGGAGGGGCTGAGAGAGAAGGAGATACAGAACCGGAAGCAGGCTCCAGGCTCTGAGCTGGCTGTCAGCACAGAGCCTGATGCGGGGCTCGAACCCATGAACGTGAGATCTGACCTGAGCAGAAGTTGGAGGCTTAACCGACTGAGCCACCCAGGCACCCCCTGAGTTTTTTATTTAAAAAAAAATTACTTCCTTGCTTTTCTCTATAGTCTTACCACCCCTGTGTATGCATTCCTATATACTCTCACATTTTAATGAAAATTTTGGTATCTACTTCCCCAGACTTTAGGGAATTTAGCACTTTGCTATTGAGCAGTAGCCAGAATCCCTGTTGGAGATGGACCAGGCTGGACCCTCTTTGGCTTAAGCTAATCAACTCATCTATTCCCCTGGTGATCACAGAAGAGGGAGGGGTCCCCTTCCTTTGCCTGGAGGGCATTAAGAGAATATGAGGACTGGAATTGGTCTTGTCCAGCCAGCCCTAAACAGGAAAAGCCTAGACTTTCCGGGATAGTGTAGGACAGGTGTGGATGCACTGGTAAATCCCGAGCATAAAGCCCCATTGTGCACACGCAGCTCAGGGAAAGGCTGAGAGAATCCTTGACCTTACTGATAACACTCTGCTGCTGAGTCAGCTTGTTCTGAAGTAGGGACCTACAGCCTGGAGAGGATGCCAATGAGACAGTGAACCGTCTTCTTTTCTGAAGTCAGTTTGGGTTGGATTTCTGTTGGTTGCAACCATCAGAATACTAACTAAAACACACACACACACACACACACACACGTGAAATTGTGAAACACGACTGGATAAAAAAAATGTTTTAACATCATACAATTCACAACTCTTAATGATAATTAAAAGTCAGTGACCTACATATCAGAGCAACAGGGTCCACCAGGCCACTGGGGGGCCGACAGTCCCCATATGCATTAGAACGTGGAGTTGGGAACATGCCTGGAGCCTCCTTTGGATAAGATCTTTCTCCTTTCCAGGTGGCAGCAACTATCAAGCATTGTAGTGGGTGATGAGATTCATTTGGGGAGGTTTCTTCAAAAATACCAAAAGCATGTCTCCGGCCAGCACTGGCCTCCAGCATCCTTAGGCATCCCCACCCCACCCCACGTGCCTCTCTCGGCTCCCCTCCCCACGACCCCTCAAGGACACCCTTGGTGAGTGTCTGTGTCACATCCCATAGCACACTGGTTACCAGCCAGGCTGCCTGGGCCTCAAGGTCAGCTCCACCATAAGGACTGTGTGACTTCACGTGTGTCTCTATAAAGTGGGAATTAAAAAGAGTTGGAACCTAGCTCACAGGATGGGTGAGAAGTAAAATGCTGAGAACCGGGCCAGGCAGGTTCCAAGCCCTCAAAATCTTTTCTCATGGACTGTGGTAATTTTTGGGAGTTTGAGGAAGATATGACCTCCAAGAGAGAGCCATCCGTGGCCCGACGCTCGGGCCAGGCAGCACTGAGAACCCTTAGCTTCTGCCTGAGGGCTGAGCAGCCCTCTCGCTACCTTCTTCCTTAGACGCATTCACACATCCTGTTCCTTTTGCCTGGCCAGCTGCGGCTCATCCTTTGGGTCTCAGCCTCCACGGCACTTCCTCAGAGGCCTGCCCAAGACCCAGAGTGGTCCCAGCCTCCCCACAATCCACACAACCTGCTCTTGCCTTTCTGAACATGTATTCCACGTGGAACCCTGTGCTCAGGGTGCACCTGTCCCGGTGGAATATAACCGCACAAGGGCAAGAAGCACAGTTGCCCCACATACTGCTGAGTATCCAAAGTCTTGTGACGTGGATAGGAAATCTGAAGTTCCTAAAAAAGTCTCCTTAGGACCCAAGATCCCACATTCCCAGATTACTCCTGTACCTATGAGCTTGTGAGCGATAGTAAGTCTGTATAAAACATTAAGATCCAAGTGTTTCTATTGCAAAACAATACACACATCCCTGAAAATGTGAATAATGTCCCAAATTAAGGCACATCCCTGAATAATGTCCCAAAGTAAGGCAAATAACCAACAACCTCGTTTTCTGCAAAATCACACACTACAAAATAACAAGGCTTATGAGAAACATAGAGGTCGGGCAGAAGGCTCAACTCCCATTCAATTCTGTGACCAGAACACTGACAAAGGTAGTAAGAACACTGCAAATTACTAGCACAGACAAAACTGTTTCCTAGCAACTAACAGCACCATGGGCAAAGAAGATGCTCAATGAACAGCTGTTCAGGGGAAAGGAGGGAGCGTGGGAGGGGCCGGCCACCGGCTTGCTTAGAGAGTTAGCTGGGATGGCAGTTTTCAGAAGTTTTGCTTTTACTTCTGGAGCACAGCAGTCAGTAGCCCAAGTTCAAGCTCTGGAATGGGACTGCGTGGGTACAGACTCTGACTCCGCCCCTTAATAGTCATTCGACACCAGGCAAATGAGTTCACTGTATTCCAGTTTTCTCCCCTGTAAAATGGGCATAAAATGGTGCTAACCTGAGGAGCACCTGTGTACCAGGCACTGTGCTAGGTGTGCTGAGCATATATTATAATTATTATCATATATAATAATTTATATATATATATATATATATATATATATAGTATAATCCCATTAACTCAAGCAAGGGCCCAGACTAGCACTGCCACATAAGTGGCTAGAAACATGTTAACTATGACTAGTTTTACTTGGCACTTTGTCACTTTATGTTATCACGTTCTGTCAACTTTTGCAACATGATGAATCAGGCTCCGCTTGTCACCCACCCTCCTATTTATGACATCTCGCAAGGTCTCTGCGGAAACAGGCAGCAACCACATCTGCTGGCCGATGACAACATTCAGCTCCAAAAGGTCCTTTGTAAATTTTCTGGAGGAAAGGCAGAGAGGATGCTGTTTCTCAGGGTTTCCATTGGGTCATGACCATTGACAGTCATAGCCGTGGTCATTTATTACCACCAGCTACTGGTCATTAGTTTTTATGAGATATTCTCCTTTTAAAAATACCTATCTAATAAGAACTCATACAGGTCGCCACTATAATAAAAATTCCTAAGTGCTTTTTTTTCCCAATATCCTATAAGTAGTATTCTGATCTTTCCTTCATGCTAAGAGGAGGGAATTATCTGGACCCCCACGACAGGTAAGAGAGAGGAGGCTGACTGATTGCTTTGAGGTGGGAGAGGAGGAGGTGAGAGCCCCCAGCCAGAATGCCAGGGGGGATAGTTATTTAAAAAACAGAGATGTTTGCTCTCCAACCCAGCAGACAGGAACGGTGAGCTCCACATCAGTCCAATCCAACCTGAGGGGAAAGTTGGCCTCCAAAGTCATTCCTTCAACTGATATCACCTGCCCAAGAGCCAACAGTGAAATCACTTTCCAAGTGTCCAATCACTGACTGTCTCCAGGCAACCACTGGGTAAACTGCTTTTTTTAATCAGCCTTAAAAAAAAAAAAAAATCTTTGCTTCCTGTCAGGGCAGCAACAGAGTCTATTTTCTCTGCCACCGCCGAGTCCAAGTGCCAATCAGGCAATTGTAGCTGGGCACAGGCTCCCTGAGAAACTTTTCAGGCCGTGGGTAATGTGGCCACGGGGCCCCAGTGGGGAGCAGGCTGAGGAGGACCGGGGACAGTGACCCAGTCCCTGGCCACAAGAGCTCTGGGGGTTATCGAAGGAAGCAGGCCACACATTTGTTACAATGCTACATGACAACATTTCTCACAGAGGTGGATACAAATGCCAGATTTGTGCAGAGAAGGAAGGATTAATGGGCTTAGAGGAATCAGGGAGTCTTTTTCAGAGGCAGATATATTTAAGCTCTGTCTGGAAAGGAACTGTCCCTGGAGAAGTGAAGAAAGGACATCCCAGGGTCCTCCTGCCTCAACAGCCATTCTCCCCTTTCTGCTGAGGAATAGAACCCAGAGTATGACCTGAGGACACTGCAGCCTCCCCTGTCATCAGGAGTGGCACTGAATAACTGGGCTATAAAATATAAGCAGAAGTATCAGGAAGAATTTTCTAGAAGGCATCTTATAAGGGAAAGATGTACTCTTCGTTTTCCATTCTTCCATCCCACTTTCTGGAAAGATGATGTGATGATGAGTCTCTGGCAGCCATATTGAGCCTTGGCTGGGGCGGGGGGCGGGGGAGCGGGGGTCTAGAGATGATTGGTTAAAAGAAACCAAAGTCACAGACCTCCAGAGTTTACCATTTCTGGGGTTCCCAAATGGCACGTAACTTTTTTTAGTTTCCAAAGTCCCTTCTTTTAGAGGAGCCTGGGGCAAGTTCCCCAAATACAGGACATCTGTAGGTCATCACCCAAATTCTCACACAAAATCACTCAGCTCACTCACTGAAAGGCAGGCAGGTTTCCTGCAAGCCTCTTCTTACCACAGAGTGAAGTACGGCTTCTATAGCCCTGATTTTCTATAAGAAAATTTTAATCCCGAGTCCCGGCTGAAAAATGAAATCCCAAGATCCTCTTTGCTATTTCTCTTAGAAGAGTTCTTGGTTTTTCAGTGCCTGGGGTGCAGTGGGTCATCATGCAAACGTACTCTGAGTGCAGGACAAGAACATTTAAGAACTTCTGACTCCGCCCCCTTTCCTGCGCCCTCCCCTCCACATACACGCACCTTGATACATCTGGAGAACTTTAACAGCATTTCTATTCTACCTTTTTTCAAAGCATAATCACAGTAAAGGCATGAGAGCCCCTGTCTCAATAAATCAGTATCTAGTTCCCCCCGTTCAGCACCCTTCAATGGTCTTTGCTTAAATATTACTTTCACGGAGTCCTTGTCTGCCTCAAATACTTTTCTCTTCAGCCCCCATTTTTGATCTTCATAGTACTTATTGCAATTTGCAATTATGTATTTGCCGTTTAAGCTCCCACACATACACACATACACACATACACACACTACACTGTGCATTTCACGTGGAGGGGAAGTCGGAGTACGTTGGGCACAACCTGACCCTAGGTGTTAGCACTATGCCTGGCACATTGTTGGGGCTTAGTAACCACTTTCCAGGAAACGAATTTTTTAATTCGCTTAAAACACGTTTACACACTCTAGTTCATTTTCATCATTAATGCTTACTTTTAGTGTTTACACTGAAGTGAACTTACCAATGAGTGATAGCCAAGTGTCCCAAATAATTAGTGCATTATTTTCAGATTTCAAACCATTTGGCTGAGCCTATCCTAGACGCCATTCAGTTTCCTACTGGAATAAGATTACTGTTTGCTTATCATTCGTTTTTAAATGTCTCTTAGGGAAGGAAAAGACAGATGTGTGCTCAGCACAATAAATAAAATTCCAATCCCTTGGTAAAAAAAGATAAGGCTGAGGATTTTTTTATAACAGTATTGGGTCATGGAAATAAAAACGCCACAAGCCCTTGCCCTTGACATTTACTTAAAAAAAAAAAAAAAAGAACAAGTGCAGGTCTATTCTTACATAGCCTTCTAATGGGCTATTTAGGGATAGCTGGGTGGGGTATGGCTCTAAATTCTATGGTTGACCAGGTGGCCAAGCGACATCCCGCATTAGCTGCTCCACAGTTAACTCGCGGGCAGAATGCAGAGCAGTGGAAACACGGCGCTTTCTCAGCCTAACCATTTCTTTGCTCTTAAGGTCCCACGATAGATATAAGATGCAGTTTTGCGGATAATATAAGTTTAGTGGGAAAAGGTACCCACCAAGACATTCCTTATGTCCGTGTTCTATGACTCTGTCCCCTCAGTTTTTCCTTACACCAAAGATAATCCCCTGAAATACAACGGCCATCCGTCAGGGTTAGCTGCACGAGGACATCTCCCTGGGAGTGTTGTGTTCATTGCCCCACACATGGGATTCTAGCACAGCAGCACTGAACGCCGGGACATCATTTTTCCTTGCAGAGAGAGAAATAACATCTCCACGTGTCCAGGCAGAAGTCTTTTCAATATTTTGTCACTTATTAAGAACTATTTTTTCCCTGTATCATCTAGTCACCCTCCAGTTTAGGCTATTTTTATATTTCCCAATCACTTAAAAACAAACTTGTATTATTCTTTCCTTTCCTCATCTGACTTCACTGAAATCCTCCTTTTTCCCCACCCACCCCTCCACCCCAAAAAGATCATATCTGAGACCTTTCTTTGGCTTCAAATGTAAACACACACACATCCTTAGGAACAAATGAGGGGAAATAGTATCAAATTGTTCTGCACATTCTTCTGAACCGCAGAAGAGTAAACTGGCCTTAAAAAGAAAATCTAGCTCCAGCGAGAGTAGTTTAGCCAAAGATCAACCAGTGTTAACTGATTCAGTCGTCACCCACGAAAACAAAGGCCAGAAGGATTAAGGTGAGACCGGAAGGTAGGCGACAGGGATGCCGAGTACAAGCCGAGAATCCCAGAAGTCACAGAGCTGCTTTGTTCGGACCCTCTGGTTCTTCGGGACGGGACAGGGATGCCTCAGCGAGAGGCTGCCAACTGCTCTCTCGGAAGGACCTGCTTCTTGGCTGAACTCAACAACAGAGTTGTTCCCAGGTGTGATCTTGGCCAGATGGGAGCACTCTCGGGTGAAGGTGAGGGAGCTGTGCTAAAGGCCGTGGACAGATGCGCCAACGGCGCTTAAACACATCAGCGTGGGGAAAAGACATCGATCGATCCGCACCCACACTTGGAGAATAAGACAGGCCACACTGGTATTGGTTCAACTCTCTGGGGAATGTAAAGCATTGAATTATGCACCTTTTCCTTAGATAATGTGAAAAGCACACACAGACCATGCATTTATTCATTCCCACTGTGCAACAGGCATTGGGGAGAAAACTGTTAACGACAGAGCCAGCATCCTTAAGGTCATAAACATAATATTCTTCATTAAAAAAGCATAGGATAATGAATCAGCAAGCTTTAAAAAAAATTAAGAACTACTCACCCACCTGCCCTCAGAAAGTTCAGGGGGAGTGACTGTGGGCTGTGGCAGCGACAACAGGAGACAGAAACCGGACTCTAGCAATCCCGGACCACAAACAACCCCAAAGCCTGTGTTAGCAACGTGAGCTCTAAAGGCAGCCAGCAAAGGTGAGGAGCCTGATTCTTCTTGCCCGAGAGCCTCGACAGCACACCTCCTTGGTCTCCTGCGCCCCACCACGTTACTGAGGTGGTCTGCCCTCGGCCCTGCAGCTGAAAGAGACCAGCCACGGGGAGTGTAGTCTAGGGACCCACGGTTTCCGAAATCCACAATCTACCTGCACCTGCCGGGGAAGGGGGCAGGGGGATACGACACCTCTGCCGTCGGAGGAAGAGGATGCTTATTCCTTACAGGAGTTGTTCAAACCGGTCCTGATGTGGGAAGCGGTATAAGGATCAGACAACAAGGGTTGCGAAGTCAGACAGCCTAGGTTTGAATCTTGACTCTAATAAGCTCTTACTGACTAGGTGACTCTGGACAGATTTTCTGATTCCTGAAAGCCCCAATTTCCTCAACTCTACATTTGGGGAATCTAAAGAGATATACAGTCATAAAAGTTAGGAAATGGTGCTTTAAGTCCCAATTATGCCACTTACTTTTAAGTTTGGGCAAGATACCGAATCTCTGACCCTCAATTTTCTCTTCTGTACATGGGGATAGTACTTATTTCTAAGAGCTTTGTGCAGACCTAAATCTTTAGCCCAGTGCCTAGCACATAGTAAGCACTCAGAAAGTATCAGCTTTTTTCATCATGAACATCAGCTTCATTACCATCATCATCATTACCATGCTACTCCTAACTGTAACACTCTTAAATTTCAGAATGGTTCAAAGCAAAAGGAGAAGCTGGCAGGCTGATTTCCAGGAGCTGCCTGGCCCCACCTAGCACAGACTGCCACTCACAGAATCACGGCCAGATGTCTGCATCATGGCTCCATTGTCCTCCATCAGCGGAGAGCAAGGGGCCAAGGGAGCCAGTTGCTGGGAACACACGTCCCACCCTACCCCTTCCTGGTGACCAGAGCTCAGGCTTGCGTTTGGAGCTCCCCTGATGGAAACTCGGTTTCCGGGGAGATGCTGGGGCAAGAAGTGCCCGCACTACCTCCGATTCCACTGCCCCTGGCCCCAAATCTGTGGGACCTCGCTGTTCTCCTACCACGTGACAGTGTTGTGTCATAGCAGTCCCTGCATACAAACAGGCCAGATTATTTAAATGTCCATGTGAGAAAGACACTGCCTGCTCTAATTTACATAACCATTCAGACCCCTACTCCTTTCTGGATCTAGCCTCAAAGGTTTTCTTCCTCTTCTTTAGGTCTCCAGGCAATGCTGGAGAAGCCTATGCAGAATTACATCTTCCGCTGTGGTAAAAAGATATAAGACTCACGGGGTCCCTGCAGAGGTGGAGAATGTGAACAACTATATAACTTATGGCACATGTGTGCCTGTCATTACATTGCAAATGTCATGTATTACTGGCCGCTCAATACTAGATTCTCTTAAAGACGACTCATAAATTCTCCCCACTCCCAAACTATACAACATCTTTCAGTCTTGGAGAGCTAAGGTATACTCAGTGCTTTTAAGCTTCCAAATCAGATCCCAGTTGAATAAGAAAACAATTCTATACGGACAGGGGAAATGACCCAAAGTGATGAACAGAGATCCCTCCCGGCTCTAGTTCCCACTCATGTAAAATATGGATTAGGTCACAAATAAGATTATATTCAGCACCGAGCCCCAGAGGCATGCCGTGATTAAAGCTAAAGGGGTCCAGAGACTTCTCAAGTTGAGAAGCAAGGCTGAGTTGGGTTAAAATTGCCAACCCCTCCACAAAGGCCTGCCAACCTGTTCCAAATCCTAACTGAAACCAAGCTGAAGGGATATCTGTTTCTCTAGAAAGTGTTTGGCACTGCGGAGAAGACCTACAGATTAGAACGGATAAATATTGTTGTGGGCAGAGAAGCAAGGAGGGGGCTTGCTTACTGAAAAAAATTACAATCATCTACCTGCTCACAAATTCCTGTAACTCAGTAAATGCCATCAGGGGAAAAAGAAAAAAGGAAAGAAAGAAAGGAAAAGAAACAGAGGGGGGAATTCTTTTCCCCAGCAGGAGCAGCTACCACTGTAGTGAACAAAGCGTGCTATATTTGAGATGGATATTCAGCCGGCCACTATTTGTCCGACGACTTGCTACCGGATCATCTACAAGAGGACAGGCATTGAGCCCTCTGCCTAGAGTTTAGGAACAAAGATTCTGCATTAAACTTAAATATTCAACATAATATTGAGGAATGATGTTCTAAGCCTTAATGGACTACCAGGATCGTTTTATGAGTAGGTACTACTGGTTTTGCTCCGAGCCCTAAATCTCTTTTAACATAAGTTAGGATAGTACCTACTTTAGTTCCAGGCCAGGTATTCGGAGCTAATAAGGTAAGATAATGGTGTAAGATGAGTAGGTATTTGAATTATATTTTTACAGTAAGAAACTTCGGGTCCTGAAGATTTTCTTTCAAAACAGCTGTAGGGAAACAACAGTAATAGCAACAGCAGGAGGGTTAATCACGAGAGTAAGGATGCTGGTCTCGGTACTAGCAGGAGGAATGGTGGTCAGAACGGCACCAGTAGTGTTACGAACGGAGATAATACTAACCACCAGGCATACAGCGCTTCCCAAATACCGGGTACAATTCTAAGCATTTAAAAACTATTAACTTATCTAATTCTCACACGCTCACACTAGAGATAGATAAGCTATTATTAGTGCCCCTGTTTCACAGATGCTTTCGACAATATATTTGTTATTTTTGTCCTTGTGAACAGCTAGCGGTAGCTTTCAAAGAAAAGATTTAGAACCAAAAGGGGAGGAAATGCAGCCTGACCAAGGTCACGCAGCTACAAGGCAAGAGACTCAGGATTCAAACCCAGGCTCCCCACTCTGACGGCTGACCTCTTCATCCCAGGGCTGTCCTTACTGCCCTTTTGTTTAGGAAGGGCTTCTAGAAAAGGAATGTGGAAGGAAGTTAGGCTCCTGCCTGCTGGTAACCACAATTGATACTGGAAGTTTGCTGCTTCCTTTAGGAGTGCCCTAAACCCGTATGAAGACGTGTAGCTATAAAAAAAATTAAAATTAAAATTAAAAAAGCACTGCCTTACTGGGCTGTTCCCACATGGTCTGTGACCTCCATCAGGGCTTTCACCTTTGCCAGCGAAGGCAGAAGCTGGGGGTGGGCTGAGGTGGGAGCACCAGTTCCCAGGCCACCGTTTCCTGACAGTAACAGGGCCCTCCAAGAGCCAAGGCCGAAGGCTGAGAAATTCCTCACTAACAAGTGATCTCATGGAGCTTGCTCCTCAAGCCTCTATTAAGAATGAGCCTTTTCTCGCCAACCCATGACTCAAGGAAGACCAAGGACTGAAGAGGAGAGAGGAGCTGCAAAGTTTGTTTATTAACCTGCTGCACCCAAGGGAACATTTTTCTGAAAGGGCCAAATTCCTGACTACTCAACGGGGGGCGGGGGGGGGGGGGACCGGGGGGAAATTTAATCACCATCGGAACAAAAGTGAAAAACAAAGCCCTACCAATGAGGATGTTGCTGAAGACAATGGGGCCCCTAAAGGAGATGCAATGGTCTCGAGATAACAATCCACCCAGGAATTCGGCTCGCTCTGAGTACTACATTATTGCTATATTAGCCGAGGAATCTTTGTTCGCCGGGCAACTGCGCGCAAAACCATCTGTTCCGGCTCCCGGGTTCCCCGGGTCTGCAGACGCGGCATTTACATTTCAAGGGGAACCTCCGGGAAGGAAAGGGGGAGGTCACTATCTCTCCCCGGAGCAAATACCTTTTTATACAGCCTGGGAGGGGCAGCTCTCCTTTCCCAGAAACCCAACTCCGCAACTGAAAGGAGATAGGCCGCTTCAATAATGCACGCGCAGAGCACAGCGCGCAGGCTGCCTCGTCCTAAGGCCACGCACGCCCCTCGGTCTTCGCATCCTAGAACTGGAATACTGGAGAGGTAGGACGAAGGATGCCGCACCGTCCACAGGGTCTAATGGGGCTCCGCTCTCCTAAGGAAGCCCTTTTAAAAAAAAAACAGTGGAACCAGGACAAAAGCTGATATCCTGCACTGCATATATTTCGACTACAGTCTACCACCCCTTAAAAACAGACGGTGGTCCTCTAGGCTGAGGGAGATGGCTTATGTCTTGACCTAGGTGGGGGACGCAATTGTGTATGCACACACATGACAACATTCGCGGAGATGTGCGCTTAAGGTTGATGCACTTGCCCGCATGTAATTTATACTAGAACACATTTTTTAAGTAGACTACATCAATGATACTATTAAGGATATAGTGCAAGATTGCCCTGCCCTGATACCGTCCCCTCATCTACTCTCCACACCCCAAATCTCACCTGAGAATTCGAAAGCTCAAGAACATGAAAATTACAGTTCTCCAACTCTCAGCTAACCCGGAGAATACAAATATGTCTCCTGTGTGTCCCGTGAGCCCTAGTAGGCAGCAGAGAGAGTACCTCACACCCCAAGCACTTCCAGCCACTATCAAAATTTACAAGCCCACGTCTTTTTTCTCATCTGGTCCGGAGCCATCAAACTAGGAGAGAGATGATTGGGGCTTTTCTCAAATGAGCCTCAGGTTTATTCTTCTGTTTCTTTAACCCTGTTTTTAAACAGATGTTTCTGAACGCTGCCTAACAATCCTGCGTGCAGCAGGTTAACCTGCTAAGTGGAGGGCCCTTGCCGGAGCACTAGGGCAGCCTTCAGTGAGGGCGGTCTCCGCAGGTTCAAATCTGTACCATCGTTGCTCTGTTACCCCAGCAGCAGCTTGAGAGCTGTTGTGCCACAGGGGATGTCACTAAGTGACAACCTGGGTACTAACAGACTTCACCATTGCTGGGCCAATGACTTAGCGGTACCTTTCTTCCTATCGACACGGAGGGCTGCCTGGTATGAGAAAAAGGGTCAAATTTGCTTTCCGCTAAGTCTTCAGAAAGGGGGACCAGCGAAACAGAGGCCCGGTACACGGCACAGCGGGTCACCTTTCCCCCCTCGCGCCCTCTAATCGTCCTGATCCCCGGCAGCCACGTCATTTCGGGAGCGCAGGGCCACCAAGCTGCATCTACAGATAGACATCGAGAATCAGGATCGCCCAGCGAGCGCTTCCTGGACTGAGCCGAGAGCTCCAGTGATTTCCCTGGCCTGCCACCGAGTCATTTAAGAAGTGAAATATGCAGCGGGGCCGGGTACCCGGCCCCTGGGAGCCCGCCCTGCCGCCTCCGGTATGGAGTGGGAGCTGCCAATGGCTGGGCAGCGTCTATGCGGATGGCGCGCTCGCAGGTGGGTCTCGCAGGCTCCCGGCCCTGCGCGCTATGCCAGGCTCACACCTGACCCACTGCCAGGAATAGAGCCAGAAGCGCCGGTGGGTACAAGCTTCCGTGCAGACGCTGCCTACTCCGCTTGGGAGTAGCTGAGAGGGGGTCAAGAGGCAGAAGGTAGGATGGGGAGCAGGATCCCCTGAAATGCGGCGTCCGCAGCCCTCTGGGTCTCGCGCTTCCTGCGCCTTTGCGGCGCCTCTGCGGGCACAGAGCTTCCTTTGGCCCCGCGTGGAAGCGGCGGGAGCTGAGATTTGTGCGGCTGGCAGGCAGGAGGGATGGAGGCGCGGGAGCCCGATTCCTGCTCTCCACGCGCACAGCTACACCGCAGCGCCCCTATTTCGCGCCCACCCTCTCCCGAGACCCGTGCCAGGCATCACAACCCGCCCGAGGCCCCGGGCGGGGGACCCGGAGCAAGCTGGCAAAAGAAAGTGGAGAGGAGTGGGGAGAGGCGAGACTAGACCTGTCGTCCGTGTATGCGGGTCGGTGGCTTCGGACGCCCCTGCAAGGCCTCCCGCCGGTCCCGGGCACCTACCTCGATCCACTTCTGCGCCTCGGAGAAAGCGGGCTCGGGGGGCGGCTCCGGCTGCAGAGGCTGAAGAGCTTCCAGACCCAGGGCGGGACAAGCCATTTGCGAAGCCCCGCGTGCACTCGAGCGCTGGGCCGCTGGGATGAGGACGGCCGCCGCCACCGCTGCCGCCGCAGGAGCGCGCTCCCCGCCCCTTCCCGCCCGCCCGCTCTCCCCTCCCCTGCCCGCCCCGCCCCCGCCCGGCGCAGGTCCCGGAGGAGAGCGGCGCGGTGCCGGAGGACGCCGCGGCAGCTGTTCCCTGCGCCGCCCGGGCTCCGCCGCGCCCCGAGTCCCCGGCGGGAGCGAGCGCGGAGGCGCCGGGAGCTCCCTATCTCCCCACCTTCTCGGCCGGCTCGGCTCCCCCCCCCCCGGGGGGGGAGGTGCAGCTACCGACTAAAAATAACCACGAGTGAGCGCTGGGTGTCTCCCTCCCTGCCCGCAACCGGGCCTGGAGAGGGACTCGGCCCGCAGCCCCGCACGTCCCCGCGCCGGGCCCGCTGCTGCGGACGGGCGGGTCCCGCGGCACCTGGGAGACGCGTGCCCACCGAGACGCACGAGTCCCCGGGAGGGCCGGCTCGGCCGCAGTGGGGCCGGAGGACGCTCCGGCGGTGGCCTGGCCGCACCTGCCGTCCCTCCCGGCCGCGGAAGTGGGGGCAGGAGTGCGGCCTCTGTCCTAGCGCTAGGGAGTCTTCGGTCACCGGATCCTTTTGTAAGAAAAAGGAAGAACGACCCTTAATAAGGCTTTTCTCTTCAAGCGAGCAATTTGTGACCCAGTCTTTTGATTCATTCAACCCATATTTACTCTGTGCCAGTTATAGGTAAGACACTGAGGTTGGCGCTGGGGACCCAGAGGTGAAAAAAGAAGGAAAAATAAAAGAATTCCGAGATCTATGCCCTCTAAGATAACTACATTCTAGAGGGAAGGGGGGGGGAGCAATAAACATGTAAAACAAAATAAGGTAATTGTGGACAGTCATGTACGTTAAGAAGATAGAAGATAAACCCTGACGTGGGAAAAGAGAGTGTTGGCTAACTTCCGATTACCTCTCCATCCTTCATCTGGAAGGCTGATCTGTTCTGTGTCCAGGTTCCAAGAATGGAGGGAGGCAGCAGGTGTGGGGGTGGGGGTGGGGGGCGGGAGAGGGGAGTGTTTAAGCTGCCCCTTACCGCGGAAGTCTAGCCGATGGGCTGCACCAATCCCCTGGGGGCCACAGCTCTGTCTGGGGCCCGTCCTTGGGTTCTCCAGAGTTCCCTGTCTCCTCTTGTCCCATCCTCTTTCCCCAGGCCAGGTGGTGACAAAGGCCTCCCCATCTTATCGTGGGTTCCCCACTCTGCCCACCGCCTCCTAATGGTGTCCTAATGAACTCCCTCAGCCAGTCTACTCGAGCATACCTTCGGTTTTGCTTGAGAGCCCAACTGATGATCCTGGAAGGTTTTTCTGACGAGATGAGGTGACGTGAATGGGAGAGAGGTTCACCGTGCAGCAGTCTGGGGTAAGGTTCCAGATACAGACAAGGGCTTTGAGATAGGAATGAGCCTGGTGGGGGTCAAGGAACCCCCAGAAGGCCAGCATGGCTGGAGTGTGGTGAGGAAAGAACCAGGCGGGAATGACAACATGGGAGGCAGGCCAGGCCACACCTGGGTGGGGAAGGGGGTGGTGAGATCAGGCCACCGCTGGTCTTACTGCGTGGGCATCCACAGGTGAGCCCAGGGCTAACACATAAGAACTCAGATACGCTTAGCTAACTTAAAGCAAATGGAATCACATTTTAGAATGGCTGATGGCAAGAGGGGTTGGACAGGGCAGGAAATCCGTGAACGTCTCAGCAGCTAAGTCGGTTCCCTGTTCAGACAGAGTCCAAGTTTAGTTTTTGCCCAATTCTGCTTCTTTAATAGGGGAATGGAACAAAAAAACAGGCCTGAAATTCCACCATTATGGGCTTTGGAGTCAGACAGCTTTCAGTTTATTTACTTTTAAAACACTTAACATGGCACTCGCATTGTGCCAGGCACTGTTCTAAGTGCATTACAAATAGTTGACTAACTCATTCCCTATTCCAACCATGTAAGATAGACTATTATCAACCCTGTAAGGAACTAGAAGAAAGAAGTGGGGAGGGTACCCCCTGGTGAGCACTGAAGCCCGGATTCAAGCCCAGACAGCCTGGCGCCAGATCTGCCCCTACCCACACACCACCCTGCCTTGCCAGCCCCGGTCCAGACCCTGCCACTTACAACGTGTGCCTCAGTTTCCTCATCCAGTGAGGCTGAAATGGCAATGTTTCCACAGAATCATTGTGAGGAGCAAACAGGATTTCTGACTATGAAAGGACCAAAGTTGGGGCTGGCAGATAATTAGTGCTCAGTATAAGCCGGCTGACCATTATTCCTGCCTTCCAAAAAGGAGGGAAGGGTGAAGTCACAAAGAAGAGTAAAGAAGACAGCTGAGAAAAAGGGCTAATAAAATATTGTCAGAGGATGACCTTGTCTCAGGAAAGAAACACGGGAAAGTAAATAATTCACAGACTGACTCTAACAGGAGACAGCACTTTGGGCAGGTCCCGCTGCAGGGAGTCGCTAGGAGCAGGGGAAGTCCCTGCCCCAGAATCTGAATCTGTTTGAAAATGACTTCATTAAGATGAAATCTATCATATCTGTAAAACTCTGCTACTGAAACTGACATTCACACTAAAACATGTTTTTTTCTTTAAGTGAAAATACTTTGTCTTTCAAGGTTTATAATCACACAATAGCACCTACTTTTCCAAGACTCCATTACCAATTAGAAATCCATGTAGATTACCAACGACCCAAGGACTTAAAATCATAATAAAGTTCAAACATAGTGCCGTCATCAAGGATATCTACAAATTACTGTTAAGCACCTACTACATGTAACAGATTCAGAAGAATCCACAAGGGATACAGACCTTTTCCCCTAGGAGCTAATAATTTTGTTAATGAAACATTTTCTTTTCTGTATAATGTAATTTTCAAATATAAAAGTAATTTCACACCCATTGGAGAAAATTTGAAAACTATAATGAAGAAGCCAGATCCAGAAGACAATCCACAATTCAATGATCATCACTATTTGGAAGGTTATGAAGCAACATTTTGGTTGGAAAAAATAACCATAAGACAAGGTACTCTATGACAAATGCCAAATGAAAGATTTAGTGTATTCAAAGAGCATGAATTTTTTGGTGGCAGATTTATTGAGGTATCAGTCACCTACCATACACCCCACCCGTGTGAAGTATACAGTTCAATGACTTTAGTACATTCACTGAGTTGTGCAACAATCATAATTAATTTTGGAACATTTTGATTTCTCCAAAAAGACACCCATACTCTTTAGCTGTCATCTCCCAAATTTCCCATGCCTTTGACAAACACTAATCTGCTTTCTGTCTCTATAAATTTGCCTATTCTGGCATTTTGTGTAAATTGAATCACACAATACATGGTCCTTTGTGTATTGCTTCTCTCAGTTAGCATAACGTTTTCAAGGTTCATCCATGTGGCAGCAAGGGTCAGTACTTTATTCCATTTTACAGGCAAGTAATATGCCATTGTATGAGTAGATCACATCTTGTATATCCATTCTTCAGTTGATAGACATTGGGTTATTTTCACTTTTTAGTTATTGTGAATAATGCTGCAATAAACACTCATGTACAAGTGTTTGTGCGGACCTACGTTTTCATTTCTCTTGGGTATATGCCAAGTGGAATCACTGGGTCATGTAATAATTCTATGTTTAACCTTTTGATAAACAACCAGGCTGTTTTTTCAAAATGGCTGCATCATTTTAACATTCCCACCAGCGTCTCCACCTCCCTGTTAACACTTGCCATTTTCTGATTTTTTGATTATAGCTATCTTGGTGGGTGGGAAGTGGCATCTCATTGTGGTTTTAATTTGCATTTCCCTGATGACTAATTTTCCCCAATGCATTTCCCTGATGCTCCTTTAATTGAGCATCTTTTCATGTTCATCTTCTTGGAAGAAATGTCTATTCATATCTTTGTTCATTTTTTAATTGACTCATTTCTCTTTTTATCATTGAGTTAGGAGAGTTCTTTATATATTCCAGATAGGAGTCCCTTATCAGATCTATAACTTGCAAATGTTTTCTTCCATTCTGTGTGTTGACGTTTCACTTTTTTGATGCTGTTCTTCAAAGCAGAAACATTTTTAATTTTGATGAAGCCGAGGCTATTTTTTTCTTTTGTTGTTTGTGCTTTTGGTATCATATCTAACAAAGTGTTGCCTAATCGAAGGTCACAGAGATTTGTGCCTGTGTTTCTTCTAACATTGCAGTTGTCTTACCTTGCGATCTTTAGTCTGTTGTTACTTATTTTTTATAAGAGCATGGGTTTTGAGGTCACACAAGTTGAGGGTGATAGGGTCTTCTGAGAAGCAGACCCACGATGGAGTTGAAGGTGCACGGATTTAATTGGGGAAATGACTTTGAGAGAAAATGCTGAGGAAGCAGTCAGAGCACAATGCAAGCCTGACCTCAAGTGAAGAGAGGGAAGGAAGGCCGGGTAGAGGGTCACCTCAGGCCGCCTTTCACTTGGAGGAAGGTTCAGCCAGGAGGTCTGAGAGCCAGTCTGCCACCAGAGGAGTCCAGAGGAGTCCCGGGTCTGCCCTGGGAAAGCCACCCTTGGTATCCCTGCCATATTAAGTAACTGGCTGGGAGCAGCCCAGGGGAAAGTGGGGCTCAGTGCAAACATGGCAGTGTACCTCAGAGCACAGCAGCTGGGCCCATTGGTCAATTAAGCTCCCAGAAGGGCACATTTTACAGTTGCCACACTAAAGTTTGAACCCAGCCCTGTCACTCATTATGTTACATGAGTGAAAATCTTATTTAGCCTTTCTGGGTTTTCAGTTTTATCGATAAAGTATCTGTTTCCTTGCCTGCCACTTAGAAATCAATGGTTAATAATAACTTTGATGACATCGTATATTAAAATACATATATCTATTAATGTATAAGATGAGGTAAATCAATTGGACAAAGACTAACTCTAAATCTCACTGTGTAAAACAGTTTGAAGATTTATGGTTGAAGGTAAAAAAGTCTGCTAAATTTCTCATTCTCCAAAGTCTGACTTTGGCGCCACCTTTCTGGCGACTTCCTTGGCAACCGAGTCAAAATTAGTCATCTCTCTTTTTCTGTTCCCATAATATAGTGACTCTCAACACAAGGAAGTAGGTATGAGAATCTTTAAAGAGGGTTTTGAAAAATACTCTCAATTCATCGTTGCTTCGATGTTTAAAGTCATTTAAAAAGAACATAAATAGGGGTGCCTAGGTGGCTCAGTCAGTTAAGCATCTGACTCTTGGTCTTGGCTCAGGTCAAGATCTCACAGTTCGTGAGTTCAAGCCCCATGTCCAGCTCTGCATTGGCAGTGCAGGGCCCGCTTGGGATTCTGTCTCTCCCTCTCTCTGCCCTTCCCTTGCTCATACTCCGTCTCTCTCTCTCAAAAATAAATAAATAAATGTTAAAAAGTTTTAATATTAAAAGAACATGAATAACAGCTCCAATTTCCCACATATGACAGCCTAAATAACTTTTCCGCTACAAAATTCCTCTAAATGCCATACAAAATAAATAAAATATTCTTTCCATGAAGAGCAGAGCTCAAAAAAATATTAACAGAGATTCCCCTGGAGCCAAAATGGAAACGAAAGATAATACCAGAGCAGTAAATTCATGATCTACCCTTGACTGCCCCCGTGGAGGGCCATAGTGCATAGGGGCTGCGAGACTGGGAAGCCGAGGGCGGGGGCTGTAGTGTGAGAACTGGAGGCCTGGGGTTTGTGCTGTGAGAGAACACAACTGAGCAGCAACGCCTACACACACCCGCACTTGCGTGCACACACACCGCTCCCACAGAGAGGCTGCACCGGAAACTAGTCCATTACCCCAGAAGGAGACAATAAGGAAGCTGCTCTGTCCTGACCTCAGCTTTGGGTTGGAGGATGTGGGTGACCCTCCCTGGAGAATGTGTAAACCAAAGCCTAATCCTCTTCATGGACAACATACACAGGATCCAAGGCCCCTTGAGCTAGGAAACGAACTGAGAATTTAGTCTAGGACCTGTTGGGCACGTAGAAGAAGCAAATGTAAAATCCCTTTGGAGGACATACGTTCCATCCAAGCTTCATGGCACTCCCACAAAAAAAAAAAAAAAAAGACCCTGGTAAAGGTGAGTTTTCAGTTTTAAAGTGCAAAATGCAGTGGCGCCTGGGTGGCTCAGCCAGTTAAGCATCTGACTTAGCTCAGGTTGATCTCACAGTCTGTGAGTTTGACCCCCAAGTCAGACTCTGTGCCAACAGCTCAGAGCCTGGAGCCTGCCTCAGATCCTGTGTCTCCCTCTCTCTATACCCCTCCCCAACTTTTACTCTGTTTCTCTCTCAAAAAAAATTAAAAATTTTTTAAATAAAACTACAAAATGCATGAAAAAATCATGTCATCGAAGCAAAATTTCAAGAGATACAACAAAGAGCCCAATTAGGTTTCCCAAAAATCCATTTAATAGAGCTATTGGTAAACATTATAAAATAAATTTTTAAGTGATTAAAGACATAGAGTAATGAATCCAAAGAGAAGAAAATAACAAGATACAGGAAAAAGGACACACAGATACGAATGAGTGTGAAAAGAGCAACTAGAAAATTGTGGTCATAAAGTTAAAATGGGTTAAATTTTAGGTTCGATACCAATGAAGAGAAGATTCATAAATGGGAAGATAGATCATTAGAAATCATATGGAATGAAGCATAGAAAAATAAGAAAAAAGTACTAAAGAATTGTTAAGATAGTACAAATTTTCCACAAAACAATTACTAGGAATTACAGAAGAAGAGAATGGAGAAAATGAGGAGAGGTGACATTTCAAAAGAGAATGGCTAGAATTTTTTAGAATTTATGAAATGCATGAATCATTAGATTCAGACAGCATAGTGAGTCCAGAGAAAGTATGACACTTATTGAAAAGACATTACTTAATGACAATGAGAAATATTGGGATGTCTGCTTCTTTATGCTGTACAATAGCATATATAATACTGTACTGTGGTTAGATTTATAGTAGGAATCAGTCCTTTCCTTTGACACTGGACTGCCATGGTTTAGCACCATGTAAGTGCTACTTTAGATGGATGAATGAATGGATGCATGAGTGAGTGAATCAACGACAATGGCCAGATGTCCAACAAATAGTTGGAGCCAAACTGTAGTAAAGATCAATTACACATCTAACATATTCATTTTTAATCTTTCTAATTTTTCTTTTTTTTAAGTTTATTGCCAAGTTGGTTTCCATATAACACCCAGTGCTCTTCCCCACAAGTGCCCTCCTCCATGACCATCACTCCCTTTCCCCTTTCCCCCTCCCTTTTCAGCCCTCAGTTTGTGCTCAGCATTCAAAAGTCTCTCATGATTTGCCTCCCTCCCTCTCCCCAACTCTTTCCCCCGCCTTTCCCATTCCCATGGTCCTCTATTAGGTTTCTCCTGTTAGACCCATGAGTGACAACATATGGTATCTGTCAACTGTCTGTTTCACAAAATTTTAAGAGGATTTTGTAAGAGAAATGCAAGTAAACCTATATTAAAATAACACTTGTGAACTATTGATCTTCTGGGTAGTAAGAGACTCCTTAAAAATATCATTCTTCAAGTCTGAAACTGTTTATTTCTTTCAAAGTTTCTTCCCTTCCATTTCTTTTTTCTGGGACTCCTATTTTTTGGAGCTGTTCCTCTCGATGGTCCCCTATACGTCATCTTTTCTCTCTTTTTCTCCACCTCTTTGTCTTTCCATTTAATGTTCTGGGCAACCTCTTCAACCTTCATTTCTAGTCTCTCTGTTGAATTTTTCATTTTAATAACCCTAATTTTATTAATAAGATTTGCTTGTGTTGAGAATTGCTTTTTTCTTAGCAAACTATTCTTGTTTTATGGATACAGAAACTCCTGAAACCTGAGCATATTAGAAATTTTAATTTTTTTGAGGTGATGTGAATGCTTTGCATCTTCATGGATGTCGGTTATACAGTTATATAAATAGGTAAAAAATTTAATCTATATACTTAAGATTTGTGCATCTTACTCTCTGTAAATCCTCTAAAAACACTGGCTTTGCTGTTATGAGGGAATGAGAACAAGGGTAGGTCTGGGTTTTACTCATCCTGAACCTTTTACAAACTACAAATACAAAATTGGCTTTGAACATGAATGTTTATTTAGAATGATAAAAGAAATAAAACAAATTACAAATTTTAAGAGGCTATCAAATACCATAACCATTACAAACTCCTGGAAAAGAATTATTTTCATTCATTCACTGCCCAATGCCTCTCTGTAAGACTTTTTTCCTACCTTTTGGGGATTGTCCTCCCGGATTACCTCTTCATATGATATTTAGTACAATCATTTTCTGTAGAGAGAAGAGATAAAGACACTGCAGTCTTAGTTTTGCATGCTAAATTGACATTTGGTTTGGCTTTTTCCACTGAACTTTTCCTTTATTAGACTTTATATACTCATAATAGGAATAAATAAAATAATAAAAATCACAACATACATTACAGAAAGGACAGAAAGGACAAAAGTAATAGGTTAATATTTTAGTTGCATTACTGTATTTAGTTATATTACTATAAAATGGGGGGAGAAAACACGTGAAAAATTGATTCCAAAAAATAAACTATGCCAAGTTCAGAGGCTTGATTTTCATGAAGAATAACAGCATTGAAATAACTCAAGTTCTATTTCTTCATATTTACAATTGCCATGCTATCATTGTTTATTTAGAAGCTACTGGTTCACGTGCAGAGTGCATATTATCACAGGGGTTAGAGACACACCTGTGTTTGCAGTAAACTGGAATGATTCTGAATCGTTATGAGCTTACTCTCAAAGAGAAGAAAGAAACAGGTAGCCGCATCAGTATGTGTCTGAGGTTAACTGTATAACTGGGAGTTTATCAAACATAACTCCCTCCCCCCGCCAAAAAAATTACATAACTCTCATGTAGTATATAATGCTGATTAAAGAAAAAGTAATACAAGATGGACTAATTTAAACCCTATACATATATTATGTGGTAAAAACTCAACAGTAACAGCAGTAACTGTTTCAAAATTAGACCAGTAAACGATTTTGTAGAAGAGGAGTATTTTATTACTAACAGAGGCATGTGGCATGATTAAAGTCTAGATTTTTGTTATTGATTGTTCAGAAAGTTTCTTCCAGCTGTGACAGTTCATTGTTGATATAAATTTTTGAGATTGTTGTCAAACTCAGGTTTTCAGACAGAAAATCTCTATCTGATTTTTTATGAGTTATGAGATTTCAAGCCTTTCAAGTTTCCTGTAGGTCACAGTTACTGTAGCAATGACCCAACTTAAATGCTCTTTGAATCAACCATTCTCATTAACCATTTTGCCATCAGTGTTTTTGTGACAATCATGTATCGAGTTTTATGTTACCTTTGTCATCAGTGTTTCATGATAGTTCAGATGGGAATTTAGTCATAGAAATCCTGATGAATTCTGTATCACACGATTCCCGTAAGAAATGTACAGCGTGTTTATAATTGTATACACTGCATTATCAAGGCTATTTCCCACAGGCTAGAACTTCCAATTTGTCTAGAACACAAGTCCTCCATATATAACTTTACCTGTCTGATGATGGAAAGAATTGTCCACTGGCTAGAGCCTGGTGGTACTTAATTTTGTTTCTCCCCCACACCCACACCCCAGGCCGCCAGGCGCCATGCTCCTGTCTCCGCCCAGCCTCTGAGCTGGCTACTTTGGATCACCGTGCTGACACTGTGGACCGACGTAGTGGGCGGTAAGAATATGACTAGAAGTTACTCCTACCCCGGGACCGCTGGCAGGAACACACCCGTACACAAAACTGTGGCCCACATATATCCCACTCAGTCCGTAATTAATGTATTCCCAACTCTACTTCCCCTACCCACACCCCAAAATATCATCATTCCTCAACTGGGGGGAAATTATGTCGGAGGGCAAGTCTGAGTGGAAACAGACAGCGGTCTTAACCTCTGCAATGAAAATATCTTTTACAAATGTTACAAACATTTTACAAAAATATATGGCCATGTGAACATTCTGGAGGCTCACTCCAGGGCCTTGGAAGAGGCTAACGTAACTGAGGGGACACGAAGCTGAAATTCCCTTAGCTTCCAGGTTAATCCGCCTCTGGATGAGAGACAGACACAAGCGAAATGAACCCCTCTTCAGTCGTTAACTCAGAAAGCATAGTACTCTCCAGAGTTACTTATTTCTCACATGTTGAGTGCCTGGAAGTTCAGACAAAATACATATTAATGGTATGTTTTATTCCTTAAAAAGAAACCCACATGGACAGAAAAAATACGTTTATTGAGTTTTGAATTCCTTATAGTAAAATAAGATTGAGCAATGATTTCTGCGTAGCATGGACTCACTTAGTAAAGAACACGGATTTTTTTTTTTTTTGCTGGAGACCACTAAACCTTCTTAATGATACTCAGATTTCAGCAATTAGATGCTTACACTTTCTTTCATGTATCTGATACTCATAGACATTTTAACCCCTGTAAGCATGTACCCGACTATCATTTATTATCTTGTTATTAGCTGAAGTTAAAGCACGCTAGGAGGAAAAACTAAATATGCACTGGAAGAACGGTAGAGTGGCGCAATCATTTCTAAAACTATGCTGCTGGGGAGCCTGTTTCCTATTCAGTTCAAATGCCAGGCAGTATGGCTGCTTCCTCTGTTCCCATGGAAACCTTGGCCTTGCTGAAGTTCAAGTTAATTTCTTACTGCCATCTGCCTGTTGAGCTGCGGCGCTTTCTCCAGCTGATATCATGCAGAGGCCTGTTGGGAGAATGGAGTTTACTTAGGAACTCCCTGGCCTATCTCCATAGGGGGTCAAGATTGAAAGCAGATCCAGCTGAACCCAAATGCAGAATTAGCTGAAGGATAAAAGGAGTTAAAAAATACTGTGTGCGGATTTTTTGGGAATTTTTTAAATTAACCTATGAATAATGCAAATTGACTAGATGCGCTATTAAAACTAGTTCACATTATCCTGGAAAAGTTTGTGTAATGTTTTATCAGCCCTTTAAACTCTAAAATTGCCACATTTCTATGTGCTTCTTGAAAATGCTAATGATATCTTGAATCAAAGGTCGCAAGCCGGTGACCCATGAATCAGCTCTGGCCGGCAGACATGGTTTTTTGGCCTGCAGAGTGTTTTAAAACAATGCTTGAATTACTTACCAGCTTCTAGAAATTCAGAAACTTCATGGGGAGGGAAAACGAAACAAAAAACAAAACACAACTCTAGATTTCCAACTTCTCTTGAAAACTTAGATGTGGCTGGCTCTGCATTCCGGCGCTGTCAAAGCCAGGGCTCAGCAGCTGTCCCCTGGAGGGGCGTGGCGCTCCCATTTGCCACAGTCCCTCTCATTCTAGAACCTCTCACTTTAGCCTGCTTCATTCATTAGTAGTCGCTGCTTGGCCTGGACAGCGTTTGCATTGACAATGTCTGCCTTAAACTCCTGTAACGCTCACTTCCTAAAAAGTCACGCATAAACTCAAACCCTCAATTGAAGACAATCGCTCACCGAAGACAATATTTTTACCACCCCGACAGAAAGTAGCAAAACAGTCATAGTCATTAATCATCAGTTATATTAACCACTTTTTTTTTTGCCTCTCTAGCACTAATTCTCTGGCATAAATTACTTGATCTCAATAATTTGCAGCGCTGCCCACCAAGTATTGGCAAAGCAGAAGACCGTAAGCATGTCAGCCTCTCTTTTCTCCACCTAAAATTATTTATTAACAATAATCACCTGTGTTTGTTGTTTGCTTACTAAGTGGCAGGCACTGTGCCTTAAAATAATTCCATATCAAGTCACTATAATGCTTCCCATTTTGCAGATGAGAATGCTGAGGTTTAGGAGAATCAACAACTTGCCCAAAGTCCAACTAAATAACAAATGCCACCTTTACTCGATTCTTTCTGATTCTAGAGGTTGCACATTAAACCACGCCTGCTTATTTATCTTCATCTTACCGAAGTACATTCACCAAAGGCTTAAACTGTTTCTACATTTCCATGTCTGTTTTAGGATATGTTCAGAAAGAAAAAAGAAGTCTATAAAAAGAAGTTCTTTTTTTTCAGGAGATATAGTATTTCAGTGAGAAGGGTAATTGGTTTTATTGTCGACACTGCCCGCATAGGAATAAATATGCAATTGCCTCTAGGATGATAAATGTTAATTTGGAAGGAACTAGAACTATGATTATACATAGAATTGAAGGAGTTAACCGAAAAAAAAAAAGAAGTGTGCACAAGACATTTGTGAGTGCACCATAGTACGGTCCTTTGAGAGAGCGGGAAGCAGGGGGCATAAGCGAAGAACAAGAACAGGCGTCTCACAAAAGGATTGGTACAGCTGGCCGATCCCAGTGTAAAATAACGCTCTGAAACAGCAGCAGACGTTTTTCACTGGGGAATGGCTTCCTCCCTTTGCCCTTCCTTCCCAGCGTTTCAACAGCTCTGTGTTCCCTACTGACTGCCCTAGGAAGAGGTGGTCCAACCGGGCAGGTGGGGGCTCTGACAGCCTGAAGATGTCTCCCGAGTGCCGGGCTGTCACAGAGCAGCACAGTGACGCCTGTGCCCAAAGGGAGCCTCAGAAATGGCAAAGTGAGCTGTCAGAACTGAAAGCCCCTCCTGGACATCTTGACATCTTGTTGTCCCTTAGCCTGCAGGGACAGATGGGTGACCAAGAATCAGAGGGATAGATGGCCATCTCATTCCAGTAGGCGCTGGTTTGGAAAAAGTGACATTGCCAGTCATTTGGATTCCCCCAAAACACACACACCCAGTGCCTTCACCCTTAGTCCCCTGGAATTTGGCTACAATCCCTGAGAAAAGTGTGTGGGACTGAGGTCGTTTCCAGCCTTCCAGTGGAATGTGGACTGGAAGGCTGAGAAAAGAGGCTAAGTGCAGAAAAATAAATAGTGGCTTTTCCACTTCTGTATTGTGGAAAGGGTGTCATATCTTTTAGAAATCATTAATAATCAGAGAAACACAAATTATAACAAAATTCTATTTATTCTGCCTAACAGACTGATAAACATGAAAGAGGTCAATAACGATATATTACTAAGAATGTCAGGGAACAGGCATTCACAGACATCACTGGTGGAGAATAAACCAATAAAAACGATCTCGAGGACATTTTGGCATCAATTTGAAGGAAATCTTTGGACATGCAAGTTAGTATATATAAAGAATGTTCATTTCAGTGTCACAATAGTGAATAATTAGAGCAACACAGTCTTCAATAAGGGACAAATTATAATAAATTCTTAAAATGGAACAATATAGGGGGGCCTGGGTGGCTCATTTGGTTAACTGTCCAACTTCGGCTCAGGTCATGATCTCGTGGTTCATGGGTTGGAGCCTCACATCAGGCTCTGTGCTGACTGTTCAGAGCCTAGAGCCTGCTTCAGAGTCTGTGTCTCCCTCTCTGCCCCTCCCCCACTCATGCTCTGTCTATCAAAAATAAACATTAAAAAAATGAAAATGGAACAATATATAGCCATTAAAAATCATTGAGGATATTCTATGCTTACTAACGTATTCAATGCTTGTAATATATAGTGAAAGAGGAGAAAAGCAAGTTTCCAAATCTTGTGTATTTTATGATCAAATTCTTGTAACCATATACTTATACTTGCATAGAAAAATGTTGTAAGGATATCCACTAATGTGTTAACAGCAACAATATTTGATTGATACGATTGTGAATAATTTAAACTCCTCTGTATCCTCTAATTATTTTACAATGGACAGGGGTTGCTTGTGTTACTATTTTCTTAATTTTATTTAAAAAAAAAAAAAAGGAGGTCATTGAGATTGCCGAAACATACCATGACCATATTTGAATAAGAGTGAGAAACAGGCACTTAAGGTTCACATCACAAGCTCAAATATATTTGCTATGCCTTACACATCACAGAGACATTTTTTCAACATTCCAGTTAACAACACAACTAAAAATGAGCTATTTCTCTCAGCAGGCACTAAGAGCCTTGAGAATTAATACTAGAGCCAATATCTTAACATTTTAAATCTCCTGTAAATGGCTTAAATGTAGATCATTTCTTTCCCTTTGCCTACGTTGTCCAGGCAACCAAATATAGAGTGCCATGCCTTCAAGGTGATTATCTTCTGCTCTCCATCTGATATACTACAATTATTACCTATACTGTGCTTCTCCCGCTTTAATTCAGATGCAGCTGAGTTGAGGGCCCAATGTATTCCCAACAACAAGGTAGTGATTTTTAAAGCAGAACTTGCCCCCAGTTTAGAACCTTCCTCCCTGGAAAAGAAGTGCGGTACTTGAAACTTCCCACCTCCTCCAAGTGACTCTAATACATTTCCGTCAAACACCCCCATCCTGATCTATACTATTCATTTGTAACAAATCACATCCTTTTTCTTGGTTTAGCATTTGCATTGGTTTCCTAGGGCCTCTGTAACAAATCACCACAAGCTTGGAGCCTTAAAACAACAGAAATTTATTCTTTTACAATTCTGGAAGCCAGGAGTCTAAAATCAAGGTGTTAGGAGGGCCACACGCCCTCTGACGTTTAGGGGAGAATCCTTCCTTGTGGCTTCCTTTCCAGGGGGTCCTGAGGTTTCTTGGCTTGTGGCAGCATAATCCAATCTGTCCCCATCTTCAAATGCCTTTCTTTCCAGTGTCTTTCTCTTCTTATCTTCTATGGAGAATGGTCACTGGATTTAGGACCCACCTAAATCCACCATGCTGTCATCAGATAACACCTGCAAAGAGCCCATTTCCGAATAAAGGCACATTCATGAGTATCAGAGGTAAGGATTTACCCATATCTTTTTGGAGGACACAAGTCCACCTACTACGAGTTACACCTAATATAAGATTTTCTTTTTAAATATGAAGCTAATTATAATCACAGCTAACATTTGTTAAGAACTTATTCAACCAACATAGTAAGCATTTTGCAAGCATTATCTCAATTAAGTTACCAAATGTCTTTCCCCTAACCAGCCCCTCCACATCCCATCAACTATTGAAATATCCAGTTTCCACTACTTTGCTTTCTGGTAAGGAGAGTCACATTTCAAAATTCCAGCCAGTGAATAGAGCAAAAGCTTTCGCCTGTGAGGAAGAATTGCTTCTCCTAGGCAATCAGCGGTATGACCTGCTTGGCCACTTTTTTCAGCTGTACAAGTAGACTTACACCCGTTTGCAATACCTATGTGATCTGCAAAACTCAAAACCTGATACCAGGCTCTTTTTAAGGAATATGATCTCTATCTGCTTCCCAGCTTATATCAAATGCCTGTGTCAAGTTAGACCATCATAATGCAGACTGGGTTTTTTTTTCCAACACTTTATTATGGAAAACTTCAACCATACAGCAGAATTGAAAGAATTTTATAATTGCCACCCCTGTACCACTACCTAAAGACTGTACAACATCTCACTGTTCTTGCTTTATTGTATAAATATGCATCCATCTGTTCTACTCATGAACCCACCTTATCATCTCTCTCCTCCAAGTATTTAGAGACACATATCATGAAACTGGGATAGAACACTGCTTTGGTGGCAGGCAAAGCCTTACAGAGAGGAAAGAGGGAGATTCGCTGAGCATGCCCAATTCCTTCTTGCATACTACCAAGTAGGCATTCCTCTTGCCATAGGGAGGAGTAGGAATCGGCAAGGGAGGCCAAGACTGTGACATTAAGGATCTCTCTGCACAAGGAAACAAGAAAAGTGGGGAGTGTATTCCTTTACAAAGAATGCACTGAGTGACTTCACGGATGAGCATCTTCAACAGCATCCAAATAATAAACACGACTGTTTTCTGCCATCCCTCATCCTACTACCAAGGAACATTTAGACTTGAGTAGTTCTAGTGTCTTCTAGTTTTTGCAATTTCCTATTACTCTATCCATCGCTATCGCTCTTTGCTTTTACTTACCTGCGGTTCTCTTTCTCTATATTCCAAAAGTTTGTCCTCCATGCAAAGAGGAATACGGAATATGGTGGCCTGTGGTGATGGACTCACAGCCTAACAGCTCCCTGTTCAGGAATAAAAAAGAACTATTTACCTCCAACTCCAGGCTGAAAAGTTACATTGAGGGAGAAAAACTGGTTCAGCTTGGATCACATGTCTATGCTGGATCAATCCTTGAGGCCAAGAAGACAGGATCCAACTTGGGACTTGTGTGAGCCCCTGTGATCAAAGGGAAAGTCTAGTAGAGAAAGAAGTTAGGAGTTTCGGGCCTTGCTAGGAACACAAAGGAATTCGAACATTCTAAGTCATTTATTTGTATCCCTTTTACCCCAATGTCCACTGCACCCATAAACTTTGTTAAAAGTTGAAACTCCTATTAATGTTATAGTGAAAAAAATCTCTTCAGCAAACAATTTTAATATTGTGACATTGAGGGGCCGTGATTTTTTAAATCATCTGTTTAGATTGTGTGATTAGTAAAAGATTAATAGGCTTTCATATTAAGGAATACCAATAATTTTTACTAAGATTGAACATGAAAATTTTTGTTTTTGAAATTTTTGTTAAGTTAAATAGTAACTTTAGGTTGAATTCAAATGCCTAAGGAACTTGGTATGAAGGAGCACATAAACTGTTTAACCTCTGTTTAACCTTCTCTAGAATGTTTATTTAAACATTCTGCCAATGTTGATATGATTCACCCAAGAATGTAACCCAGGTTATGTACAGTGAGATATAATTTATTTACAAATCTGCAGAACTCTGGTTGCTTCTATAACAAACTTCAAGAAAATAAACTGAATGTGTAACATCTTTAATCAAATAGTGTCAACTTATAAAAGAAAAACCAAAATTGAGACAATTCCAGTCTTTAACAAGTTTGTTTTACCAATTCAAATATTTGACCAGTAGCCAAATAAAAAAATTTTAGAACAGACAACACAAGCCCATAATCTCTTCTATCAAAACCTCACCCATTTCTCCAACTTTAATATCAATAATCAATTCATGCTATCAAAATCACAGTAAAACCAGCCAAAAATTTTTTGCAAAAACTACAATCACCTTTTGTGGCAGCGGTAAGAGAACTAAAATTCTAGGAATCCTTATCTTCCCCAACACATGGGTTTTCCCATCTCAAATATTCTGATGTTATTCAAGTTCCAGGGCTGAATCCTCTAAGCAATTGGAACTTGGGTAAAAACGTATTTGAAAATGTAATCAAAGAGGAAAATGAACAACCAACCTCCCCCGCCCCTTGCCCAACCTTAAGACTCCTTCATCTCTTCAGTTTAGGGATTTCAGAGATGCTGAGACAATTCTGGCTTGATCCTAAACCGAAGACCCTTCGGGATGCCTAACTGAATGCTAGGGTCCTCTATAGCACTGATTTGACCTCCTGTCAGACCCTCCCAATGCAAGTTCTGCCCCGGCTTTGCAGACAGCCTTTCTGCCATGGGAAATTCTGCCTATCAGTTCTAAACGCCTGGGCAGGGTTTCCCCACAACTGAGCAAGCCTGCTTCTATGGATATTCTGGGAGAGAAGATAGTCAAATTGGACAGTTGAAACATAACAGGAAAGCAGTTCCTCTAGGTTCCTGTACCAGGAAATAGCTCCTAGTGCCAAGACCATAACTCCAATGCCAAGACCACAATCATACGGAGTTTGACATTCTGTGTTTAATTCCGCTGCTACTAATGGGATAATGCTTTGGAAAAAAAAAAACCAACATGATGTCTAAAGTGCATCCTGTTCAACACAGAGCCTTGAGCAAACACAGAAGCCTTTGTCCCTGTCTGGTCGTATGGTGGACAAAGACTCCCAGTCACAATTCTCATTCTGAACAAATCAATACTTAAAAAAGAAAAAAAGGAAAAATAAATGTAAGACAGAACACTGGGAACCACTGAGCCAGAATGGAAGGCAACCCATGCAACCCAATATTTTGTTTTTAAGAGTGGAGACTAATAAATGTTTTAAGGAATAGTATAATTGCCTTTCATGATGTAAGGCCCCCAAGGTATCAGTGGAGTCCAGATATATCCAATTGCCCTTAATTACAGCTTGCAAGTCCTCATAAGCCAAACATAGTCATACAACATTTCTACCTTGAACCCAGCCAAATAGAGAGAGTCAAGCTATGCAGTCATCACTCAGCATTCAAGGAGATAACTCCTAAACTTCCCGCTTCTCTTACTTCCTCCTCTTCAATCACTTTTGGACATCTTTCAATGCATTTTTTTTCCTCGGCCCTCCAGTTTAATTAATTGATGACTACCTCTTGTGGAGTCGACCCCAAGATCCATTTCTTGGTTTGCAAACTCCTATGTCCCTCTAATGATTTTTTATCACAGCTAAGATGTTGGGAGCCATCTTCTGTATTTATCCAGCCACCCAGTCAAGTCACACTAAGTATGGCTCAACCTTCCAGACACACTGTTTGATAGGTAATGCATCCCTAGGTTCACTGCTCCTCCCCTTAATAAAGTACATTGTCCCTTATTCACAACAAACTACTTAGTTTAAGCAACTAAACCAGGAGTTTCCAAACTGCACATGGAATCAAGAGAGACATTTCAAAAACCAACGATGCCCACATCTCACCCCCAGAGTCTGGCCTAATAAAGACAAGATGCAACCTCTTTAAAGGTTCAAAAGTTGAGCGTTCCTAGATTTCAAGCATACATTTCAGTTTGAGCCAGCTCAGCCTTCTCCACACATGTCTTTACTGACTACAAAGTTGAACTCATATTAGTACAACTTCTTACAGAATCCTTCTATCCTCTTGATTATTTTAATTGCTGCTCTCAACCAACTAAAGTTTGCGATGTTAATTTGGGCAGGTGAGAAGAATGACCAACAGCACCTACAGTCCTCGGCAGCTAGCTGTCAAGTGGATGGAAAGAATGATACTGTAAGATTCTCAAAGGAAGAGACATGCCTTCCCCATCTTAGTATTTCCACAGTAACACTATGATGTATCTGATCAAAGTAGGCGCCCGATACATATTAACAAAGGAAAGTAGGATAACCTGGGTATAGGATCTGCTTCCAATTTTTAAAATATCTGTAATATATATGATGTGCGTGTAGTTGAAAAGTGGTTTCAGTATTTTTTCAATTGGCTCACTTTTTTAAGCAGCTTTATTGGGTTATAAATCACATACCACACAATCCACCCTTTTAAAGTGTACAGTGCAGTGGTTTCTGTATATCCACAGAGTTGTGCAACCAACACCACAATTAATTTTAGAACATTCATCACCCTGAAAGGAAACCCCATACCCACTAGCAGTCACTCCCCATTTCTCCCCAAATCCTTCCCCCCAGACCTAGGTCGCCGCTAATTTACTTTATGTCTCTATAGATTTGCCTGTTCTGGATGTTCTTATAAATAGAATCACACAATATGTGTTTTTTTGTGTCAGGCTTCTCTCACTCCGTATAATGCTTTCAGTGTTTACCTATGTTGTAACACGTACTAGCAGGCCATTCGTTTTTATTGCCATAAGATTCTATTGCATGAATATAAGTATTTTATTTATCCATTCATCAGCTGATGGGCACTTGGGTTATTTTCACTTTGGGCTACTGAACAGCACGACTATGAACACTGGACTTTGTGTGGACATATATTTTCAATTCTCATAGACACCTGCACAGGAGAAGGACTGTTGGCCTATATGGTGACTCCACGTTTAACCTCCGAAAAACTGACAAACTGGTTTCCAAATTGGCCGCAACATTTCTCATGGCCACGATCTCCCCTTCCTTCCTTGGACCCTCCACTCAAGTTGCCAGGCCTTTCTTCTCCCTTTGCCCCAAGGAAAGGATGTGACTGACTGAAAGAAGAAACGAACGGGTGTTCCTGACTTTCCTTTCCAAAAGCCTACACCCTCGGGGAACAATGAGGACTGGGCGAGTAGACAAACAGGATTAGAGAGAGGCCTTCCCTCCACCCCATCCTCGGTGCAAGGCAAGTTTCCCCCGGCGCTGGGAAGAGAACAGGAGATGGGAGAGAAGAGACAAGACCACAGTTCCTGGGTCCCAGAGGGTGGTTGTTAGGTGGGCAGCATGCTTTCCTTGGTCAGTTGACTCCACAAGACTCGGGGAGGAAATTGCTAGAAAATATATGCCCCGAGTCTTTCGAGAATCTTGTAGCCATTTCCTTACTCAGTGTGGTAAAAAAGAGCATATGTTTCCACTGCACTCAAAACCGATACAGAAGAACCGGCTGGGCAGGAATTAGGGACATCTCAGTGACAATGTAGAGAGGAAGGGCCTAGGGTCTACCCCTTTACACCCTGTAATGACATAAACCTCCGGGGACTCAGATTTAATCTCAAGGGAAAGAAGTCGTAAGAGAACCCCAAACTGATTAAGATTATTTTTCTACCAGTCTAGCAAAATACAAGTTTATAATTGAAATTAAGTTGTGCTTTGGCAAAAAGAAAAAAAATTGTATTTTTGAATTAACATACTGAGATTGTACCTCCCAGACAAGATTAGAAAAAAAGCGGAAACGGAGCACCTGGGTGGCTCGGGTGGTTGGCCATCCAGCTTTGTTCGGCTCAGGTCATGATCGCAAGGTTCTGGGATTGGAGCCCCGCGTCGGGCTCTGTGCTGACAGCTTGGAGCCTGGAACCTGCTTCAGATGCTGTGTGTGTTTCTCTCTGCCCCTGCTTGCGCGTGCTCCTCTCTCCCTCTCTCAAAAGTGAATAAACATTATAAAATTTTCTTTAAAAAAAGACTGAAGAAGTCAAATGTCCAATACGTATACGAAAAAAGAACCCCATTGCTGACAATAATATGTGGAGCAAGGAGATGGAACAAAAGGAACTCTTCTGAACTGCTTGCTGGTAGAGCAATCAGTGAAAACAGTAACATTGGAGAGGAAATTAGCAACATTTAATGAAATTGAACAGGATGCAGAGAAAAGGGAGCCCTCATACACTGTTGGTAGGAATGTAAATTGGTGCAGGCACTGTGGAATTCAATACGGAGGTTCCTCAAAAAGTTAAAAATAGAACTACCATACAATTCAACAATTCATTTCTGGGTTTTTATACAAAAAACCCAAAAACACCATTCAAAGAGATATATGCACCCCTATGTTTATTGCAGCATTATTCACAATAGCCAAGATAGGGAAGCAACCGAGGTGTTCACTGAGAGATGAATGGATAAAAGATATGTGATATATATGTGTGATGGGGCTATCATGCAGCCATAAAAAATGAATGGAATCTTGGCATGTGCCACAACCTGGATGGACCTAGAGAGTGCTATGCTAAGTGAAATAAGTCAGACAGAAAAATGAATACCGTGATTTAACTTATACGTAGGATCTAAAAAACCAAAACAAACAGAAATAGACACATAACTACAAAGAACAAACTAGTGGTTGACAGAGGGGAGGGTGGTGGAGAGATGGGTGAAAGGGGTGAAGGGGATTAAGAGGTACAAACTTCCAGCTACAAAATAAATAAGTCACAGAAATGAAAAGTACGTCAAAGGGAATATAATCAATAATATTGTGATAACTTTGGTGACGGATGGTAACAGCAGTTAGCGTGGGTGAGCACTTTATGATGTATATAAATGTCGAGGCACTGTGTTTTACACCTGAAACTAATATAATATTGTGTATCACCGATGCATATACACACATACACATACATACATACAACTGAACATTTGCAGACCCTATGACCCAGCAAGCGCCTTCCTGGGTATACAACCTAGAGAACTCTTGCACAGGTATGCCATGAGATGTGCAAAGGGTGCTACCGTAAGACTGTAAAGGCAAAAAAGAAAACAAGTAAAAAGTCCCTCAACAAGGGATAAAACAGGTTATTTGTTCCATGTGTACTCAAAGGATATTACAGCCTTGTTCCCCAAGATGGGATTCCTGACCAATCTCGTTGACTCTACCTGAAAGCTCAAGACTTACTCAGTCAGAATCTATGTTTTAGCAAGATCCTGGTAAGTCATGTGCCAGTTAAAGTTTGTGCTGTCCTATTCGGTTAAACGAATGAACTAGGACTATTTGGGTCAACCTGAAAAACTCTTAAAAACGTAATATTCAGGGGCACCTGGGTGGTTCAGTCGATGAAGCATCTGACTTTGGCTCTGGTCATGATCTCGAAGTCCATGAGTTCAAGCTCCGCGTTGGCTCTGTGCTGACAGCTCAGAGCCTGGAGCCTGCTTCAGATTCTGTGTCTCCCTTTCTCTCTGCCCTCCCCTGCTCATGCTCTATCTCTCTCTGTCTCTCAAAAATCAATAAATGTTTTTAAAGGATTTTTAAACATACTGTTCAGAGGAAAAGAGTATGCGTTCCCAAGGCGTAGTATAGTACAATGTCATTTAAATAAAATTTGAAAACATGCATAATAATGCTATGTATGTTTACAAATGGGTTTGTATGTACTGGATATTGGACACGTAGGGAACTGTATAAACATCATATTCTAGATACTGGTTATCTCCGGAGAGGGAGGAAGAGGATTAGGAAACTATGGAGGGACTTCAATTGTAATTAGAATGATTATTCTTTCTCAAGCTGCATGACAAGCACACGTGGATTCCTTTCATTAATTTTTACATGCTAATGATTCTGATACCCAATTCTGATACATGCGTGGGGGAGGGGTGCTTAAAACAAACAAAATTCAACTGAGTAAAATTGAAGCGCTAATTGGCTTTATTTAATGATTCATGAATCAGGCAGCATCCCATCTTAGCAGATACAAAGAAGCTCAAAGCACCTGTGCAAATGGAAGACTTTTATTAACAGAAGGAGGTGGGTCCAGGAAGATGTTCTTGCAAAGTATGGATTGTTTCAGGTAAAGTCACCTTTCTCTGGGGGAAGGCAGGGGTCTACTGGGCAGATTATTTTATTAGTGCTGACCAGGTGAATCCAAATTGACCAATTGAAGGTCGCATTCCTGGGAGAGGCTGAAACTATGCTTAGGCTAGGTATTAAGTCTTGCTTTGCTGACATGGGGCATGGCACAAGTGACTCTGTTTGAGGCCCATTTCTGTTTTCCTCTTTAACATGGGCCAGGGAGCAGAGTAGTGGGGGCCACTTGTGGATGTTCCCACCACCAGACAATTCACTGACACCAGCTAGGTGTCCTACAATTCAACTCAAATCTGACACTATCTACCCTGAGGTAGCATCAGATCTCACAGAACAACGGTTCAATCCCATAAGACTGCCCTCCATTTCAGAGGCCAACTGCACATCCAAGGAGTCGACCAACCAGCTATAAATCAGAAGTTCCCACAACACCCTCCTCTTATTTAATTAATTTGCTAGAATAGTTCATAGAGAAACATTTTACTTACTAGATTAGAATTGAGAGATTGCCAAATGGAAGAGATACATAGGGCAAGAGAGGGGGAACGGGGACAGGGCTTTCATGCTCTTTCCCAGCATGCCACTCTCCCAGAAGTTCACCATGCTTGCCAACCCAGAAGCTCTGTCCTTTAGGGTTTTGTAGAGGTGACATAACATACACATGGTTGGTTAAATCATTTACCATTGGCTACTGATTCAACCTCCAGCCATGCCTACCTTCCCTGAGTTCAAGGAGATAGGACTGAGAATTCCAACCCTCTATAATCACTTGGCAAAGACAACTTTAGGTGCTTTCTAAAAGTAATCTCATTAACGTAAACTCAGGTGTGGTTGAAAAGAGTTTGTTGTGAACATTAAGACTTTTATTACTTTCATCATTTAGGAAATTCCAAATGTTTTAGCTCTGTGCCAGAAAGAGGGATGAAAACCAAATGTGTGCTTTCTTATTACAAATTACATTATCACACGTGCTAAAATTTTCATTTGAACAGGAAATTTATAAAAAGCAGAATTTATGTCTAGCTGGGTAATTTTTATTTTCTCCTGAATATTATTGTATTTTTAAATATTTTTTACAATGACCATGTATTATTTATATGATCTAAAAATTTATTCTAAAAGTAATTTTGAATATTGCTTATGAGGAACTAAGCATATTTTCACTTAAAGCATCAAACCAATTGCCAGAATTATTGCCTTCTGATTATTCATTCCAATCTTTACATGGTTCCTTAACTTGGCACACAGTTTAGGTAGCGTCCAGAAGTGGCTAGTAATGCCCAGGAAAGCACCCAGGGTGGTGGCTGGCAAGTACAGATGGGAGATGGCTCTGACTCAGAACTCTGCTGGCTGTCCTGACTTTGCCACTTGGGGCCATGAGGAATCTAGGAAAACATCACTTCTGTGAACCTCTTTTCTTTAAAATGGGGATTATTTGGGGCTCCTGGGTGGCTCAGTTGATTAAGCATCTGACTCTTGATTTCAGCTCAAGTCATGACCTCACAGTCAATTGTGGGATCGTGGGATCAAGCCTGGAGTCGGACTCCTCCCTGAGCCTGGAGCCTGCTTGGGAATCTCTCTTTCTCTCTCTGCCCCTCGCTTGCTCTCAAACTCTCGAACTCTCCCTCTAGCCCTCAAAATAAATAAACATTTTAAAAAAATAAAATGGGGATAACTTATACATGGTCTCTCTCACTGCATTTTTGTAAAAAAAAAAATAATAAGAGTATGAAAATGGTTTCAGGGGGAGCGGCAAGATGATGGAGAAGTAGAGAGCCCTGTGATCTTTGTCCACCAGCACCTATCAAACTGAGAAGGACCAAAGCCACTATATTCTGATCTCCAAGAACGGATGGTGTGGAGCATGGAGTCCTTATAGATGACAGCCTCATGGATGCCTGAGTGAGTGTGAACTGGGACCGGAGACTCTGAGGGGCGGGTGAGCCCCAAAAGATGGCGCCGGGTCCCAGAGGGCCGTGTGTGCAAAAGCGGCACAGGACTGTGGAGGGCCACGCACAGATTGGCCAAGCGAAGCAGCACGCAGCGCGGCCATTTGGATCTGAGTAAAATGGACTGCGAATCGGCGCATGGAGAGGCCATTTGGAGCCATGCGTGAAACGGCCATGTAGACAGCGGAGAGCCGAAGGGAAGAGAAAGAGAGAGTGAAAGCACTCATAGAGCAGATGCTGGAGAGCGAGAGACCTCGGCCTGGGATTGAGAGACACGCCATCCTATATACAGCCACTGGGCGTGGGAAGAGAAATTCTTCCCCCCTGAGCGGGCTTGTTCTCCGCTCTCCAGTCCCCTTACTCAGTCCCAGCTAGAAAGCTGCCCACCTGTGGGAAGACATTTCATTTTATTTCATCTGGAGCAAAGGTATTAAAGTGCACGGACTAGGACGTGGAAAAGTGGCAGAGCTTAGGGGGGAAAAAAGCAATTTGGCCCGCCCATGGCACAAGGAGATCAGACTTTAAAAAGTGGCTTGCAACGCGGAGTCTGAGAAGGGCTTGAGGCACCACCATTCTTCTCCTCGCAACCCCTAAGGTGGGGCTTCAGAGAGCAGCCCCTGAGATCCGACCTACCTACACCAAACCATGTCCATCCGAGCTGGAGAGCTGCTTTTTTTTTTTTACTTTTTTCTAACTTTTTAAACATCTTTTATTTTTTATCATTTTTCTCTTTTCTTTTTTCCTTCATTTCTCCTTTTCCCACCTGGAGCCTGGGAAAGACCAACATTTGTACATTGCCATGATTAGATCAATTATGGCCATCCAGATATATTTTTCCTTATCTCATCCTTATCTCTCCCCTCCAAAGCTTTTATGCTCTCAGACTCTCCTTTGTCGTTTCTGCCCGCCCTTCTTTGTCTCTTTTTTTTTCCCCTTTCTTTTCGTTTCTTATTTTCTTTTTCCTTTTGGCTTGCTTATTTATTTGATGTCTGTACTTTGGTGTGCTTTTGTTCCCTGGGTGTCTGTCTGTCTGTTGTTCTTTTCAGGGCTACCTCAAGAAACAAGCCAAAGTACACATGGTGGAGAGTCCTAAATACCACTGAGCACGGAAATAAAATAATCAAAGGCACAACAAGAGAAACCAAGAGACACTATTAAAAGAACACTTCCTGGAATGACAGGTCTTGGATAGTCAATGAGCCTCTTTAGCAGAGTAATATTAACAGGTGCACAGTGCATAATGAGCTATTAAAACTGATAAGAGACAGAAAACTAGCCAAAATGATGAAACGAAAGAACTCTCCTCTAAAGAAATTCCAGGAAGAAATCACAGCCACAGAACTGCTCAAAACAGATATAAGCAACATAACTGAACAATAATTTAGAACAATTGTCATAAAATTAATCACTGGGCTTGTAAAAACCATCAGAGAAGCTATTGATACGCACACAAGGGACCTTCAAAATAGCTGTGATGAGTTTTTAAAAAAGGCTATAGATGAGGTGCATAATAAAATGGAGGTGGCCACTGCATGGATTGAAGAGGCAGAGGGGAGACTAGGTGAATTAGAAGACACAGTTATAGCAAAAGAGGAAGCCGAGAAAAAGAGAGAGAAATTGATAGAGGAGCATGAAAGGAGAATTTGAGACCTGAGTGACACAATCAAATGGAACAATATCCATATCATAGGAGTTCCTGAAGAGGAAGAAAGAGGAAAAAGGTCCTTAAGGGATGCTTGATCAAATTATAGATGAGAACTTCCCAAATCTGGGAAGGAAAAAGACATGGAAATTCAAGAGGCGCATAGAACTCCCCTAAAACATAACTTGAATTGACCTTCAGCATGACATATTATAGTGAAACTGGCAAAATATAAAGATAAAGAGAATTCTGAAAGCAGCTAAGGATAAAAGGGCCCTAACATGCAAAGGGAAACCTATCAGAGTGGTTACATACCTATCTACTGAAACTTGGCAGGCCAGAAAGGAATGACAGGAAATCTTCAATGTGATGAACAAGAAAAATATGCAACCAAGAATCCTCTATCCAGCGAGCCTGTCATTCAAAATAGAAGGAGAGATAAAGGTTTTCCCAAATAAACAAAAATTGAGAGAATTCATCACCACCAAACCAGCCCTACAAGAAATCCTAAGAGGGATTCTATGAGGGAAATGTAGCAAGGAATATAAGGTACCAGAGACATCACTACAAACATGCATTCTACAGGGAACACGATGAATCTAAACCCACATTTTTCAATAATGACACTGAATGTAAATGGACTGAATGCTCCAACTAAAGGACACAGGGTAGCAGAATGAATAAGAAACCAAAAGCCATCTATTTGCTATCTACAAGAGACTCATCTTAGACATGAAGACACCTTCAGATTGAAAGTAAGGGGATGGAGAAATATCTATCATGCAACTGGAAGTCAATAGAAAGCCAAAGTAGCCATACTTACATTGGATAAACTGGACTGTACAGTAAAGGCAGTAACAAGAGATGAAGAAGGACATTATATAATAATTACAGGGTCTCTCCCTCAGGAAGAGCTAACAATTATAAACATGCACCGAATTCAGGAGCTCCCAAATACATAAAACAACTATTCACAAACAGAAATAATCTTATTGATAAGAATGTGCTAATTGCAGGGGGACTTTAATACTCCACTTACAACAATGGATAGATCAACCAGACAGAAAATCACTAAAGAAACATGGACCTGAATGGCACACTGGAACAGATGGAATTAATAGATATATTTAGAACTCTGCATCCTGAAGCTAGGGAATTCACTTTACTCAAGTGCACATGGCACATTCTCCAAGACAGATCACATAGTGGGTCATAAAGCAGCCCTCCATAAATACAAACGAATTGAGATCATACCATGTACACCTGCAGATCACAATGCTATAAAACTTGAAATCAATCACAGGAAAAAGCCTGGAAAACCTCCAAAAATGTGGAGGTTAAAAACCATCCTACTAAATAATGATTGGGCCAATCAGGCAATTAGAGAAGAAATTTAAAAATATATGGAAACAAATGAAAACGAAAATATAACAATCCAAACTCTCTGGGATGCAGCAAAGGCAGTCCTAAGAAAAACGTATATTGCAATCCAGGCCTATTTCAACAAACTAGAAAAAGCGCAAATTCAAAATCTAACAGTGCACCTAGGGAAACTAGAAAGGGAGCAGTAAAAGCACCTCAAACCCAGCAGAAGAAGAGAAATAATAAAGATCAAGATCAGGGCAGAAATAAACAACATAGAATCCAAAAAAACAATCAAACAGATCAATGAAACCAAGAGTTGGTTTTTTGAAAAATAAACAAAATTGATAAACCTCTAGCCAGGCTCCTCAGAAAGAAAAGAGAAAACACCCAAATAGACAAAATCATGAATAAAAATGGATCTATTACAACCAATCTCTCAGAAATACAAGCAATCATCAGAGATTACTATGAAAAATTATATGCCAACAACCTGGAAAATCTAGAAGAAATGGACAAATTCCTAAACACATGTGCACTACCAAAATTCAAACGGGAAGAGATAGAAAATTTGAGCAGACCCATAACCAGTGAAGAAATCAACTCAGTTATCAAAAATCTCCCCACAAACAAGAACCCAGGGCCGGATGGCTTCCCAGGGGAATTCTACCAGAAGTTTAAAACAGAATTAACACCCTCCTCAAGCTATTTCAAAAAAAAAAAAAATAGAAAGAAGGAACTTCTGAACTCATTCTACAAAGCCAGCATCACTTTGATTCCCAAACCAGACAGAGACTCAACAAAAAAAGAGAACTACAGGCCAATATCCTTAATGAATACAGATGCAACAATACTCAACAAGATACTAGCAAATCGAATTCAACAACATATAAAATGAATTATCCATCATGATCAAATGGGATTCATTCCTGGGTTACAGGGCTGGTTCAATATTCACAAATCAGTCAATGTGATACATCACAATAACAGAAGAAAAGATAAAAACCATACGATCCTGTTGATAGAGGCAGAAAAAGCATTTGATAAAATACAGCATCCTTTCTTAATAAAAATGCTTGAGAAACTTGGGATAGAAGGAACTTACTTAAACATGATAAAAGCCATTTATGAAAAGCCCACAGCTAATATCATCCTCAATGGGGAAAAACTGAGAGCTTTCCCCCTGAGATCAGGAACACGACAGGGGTGTCCACTCTCACCACTGCTGTTTAACATAGTGCTGGAAGTCCTAGCATCAGCAATCAGACAACAAAAGGAATTAAAAGGCATGAGAATTGGCAAAGATGAAGTCAAATTTTCACTTTTCACAGATGACATGAAATTCTACACGGAAAACCTGCTGACTTCCCCAGAAGCCTACTAGAACTGATCCATGAATTCAGCAAAGTTGTAGGGCACAAAATCAACATATAGAAATAGGTTGCTGTTTTATACACCAATAATGAAGCAACAGAAAAAGAAATCAAGAAACTGATCTTATTCACAATTGCACAAAACCCCATAAAATACCTAGAACTAAACCTAACCAAAGAGGTAAAAGACCTGTATGATGAAAACTATAGAAAACTTATGAAGAGAATTGAAGAAGATACAAAGAAATGGAAAAACATTCCATGGTCATGGATCAGAAGAATAAACATTGTTAAAATGTCATTATTACCCAAAGCAATCTACACATTCAGTGCAATCCCAATCAAAATTGCACCATCATTCTACTCAAAGCTAGAACAAACTATCCTCAAATTCATATGGAACCACAAAAAACCTCGAGTAGCCAAAGTAATATTGAAGAAAAAAACCAAAACGGGAAGCATCACAATCTCAGACTTTAGCCTCTATTACAAAGCTGTCATCATCAAGACAGTATGGTATTGGCACAAAAACAGACACATGGACCAATGGAATAGAATAGAGAGCCCAGAACTGAACCCACAAATGTATGGCCAATTAATCTTTGACAAAACAGGAAAGAGTATCCAATGGAAAAAGACAGCCTCTTTAACAGGTGGTGTTGGGAGAACTGGACAGCAATATGCAGAAGAATGAAGCTAGACCATTATCTTACACCATACACACAAATAAACTCAAAATGGCTGAAGGACCTGAATGTGATACAGGAAACCATCAAAACCCTAGAGGAGAAAGCAGGAAACAGCCTCCTTGACCTCAATTGCAGCAATTTCCTATTCAACACATCCCCAAAGGCAAGGGAATCAAGAACAAAAATGAACTATTGAGACCTCATCAAGATAAAAAGCTTCTGCAAGGCAAAGGAAACAATCAAGAAAACTAATAGGCAACTGACAGAATGGGAAAAGATAGTTTCAAATGGCATATCAGATAAAGGGCTAGTATCCAAAATCTACAAGAACTCACCAAACTCCACACCCAAAAAACGAGTAATCCAGTGAAGAAATGGGCAGAAGACATGAACAGACACTTCTCCAAAGAGGACATCTAGATGGCCAACAGACACATGAAACGATGCTCAGCGTCACTCATTATCAGGGAAATACAAATCAAAACCACATTGAGATACCACCTCACACCAGTCAGAGTGGCTAAAATGAACAAATCAAGAGACTACAGATGCTGGCGAGGATGTGGAGAAACAGGCACCCTCCTACACTGTTGGTGGGAATGCAAACTGGTGCAGCCGCTCTGGAAAACAATGTGGAGGCTCCTCAAAAAGCTATTGATAGAACTCCCCTATGACCCAGCAATAGCAGTGCTAGGGATTTACCCAAGGGATACAGAAATGTTGACACATAGGGGCACATGTACCCCAATGTTCATAGCGACACTTTCAATGATAGCCAAATCATGGAAAGAGCCTACAAGTCCATCACCTGATGAATGGATCAAGAAGATGTGATTTATATATACAATGGAATACTACATGGCAATGAGAAAGAATGAAATCTGGCCATTGTAGAAAAGTGGATGGACCTTGAGGGCGTCATGCTAAGCAAAATAAGTCAGGTGGAAAACGACAGATACCATATGTTTTCACTCATAGGTCTAACAGGAGAAACCTAACAAGAGACCAACAGAAAGGGGTGGGGGAGAAGAAAGTTAGGGAGAGGTAGGGAGGCAAATCATGAGAGACTCTTGAATACTGAGAACAAACTGAGGGCTGAAGAGGGAGGAGGAAAGGGGATGGGAGGTGATGGTCATGGAGGAGGCCCTTGTGGGGAAGGGAACTCGGTGATATATGGAAACCAACTTGTCAATAAACTATTAATTAAAAAAAATAAAAGAAAAAAAAGTTTCAAACCTTAAAGTGAAAATGACTTTCAAGCCTTGGAAAACTCAAGTTCCTCCTCAGCTCCCTGTGTCAGTCCCCAGTCCTGGGCCTGCCTAAAAATTAATGTGGTGATTCTACCCAAGGGCGTGTCTTCATGTATTTCATGTGTCCCTGGGAGGGTAATCTTTGGGTTGCTTTCCAATTTTTCCTGTTTGTTCTCCTCTCCTGGGCATGTGGTAGGAATGCACTTCACTGTTTTCTTGAAATTAGATACGGCTGTATGACTCGCTTTGTCTGATGACTTTTGAGCACAAGTGATACATGTCATTTCTACAAAGAGACTTGAAGAGCATTTTGAGACTCATCATATCCGTTCACAACTGCAGAGTGATTGTGGAAATGTGTGCTGATGGAGCCTCAGAGACTCTGGGTCTCTGAGTGACAAAGGCGAGCTGAATCTACCTACAGTGGACTCGTAGCCTGAATGAGAAGAAAATGTTTGTTATAGTAAGTACCTGTGACTTGGGAATTACTTGTAACCACAGCAAAACGAAGTTTTGTGACACAAGTTTTCATCAAGAATAAAATAGATATTTAACAGGATGTGGATTCTCAATTCTTTTTCAGTTACTCTTTCCATGACTTGGCAGGGACTTATTCTGCCATTCTCTTTTAAGACCTGGACAGCACATTTTTAGCCTCCTTTTGCTCCTTGCAAAGAAGCACTCCTGTTTCTTTCAGAGAGAGTAGTACACTCAATGATAAGTGGCCAGGTCGAGGATTGGCATGATAGTCATTAAAACGCTTTGCCAAATATTTCTTATTTTCCTCCTTTCCAGGGATATAGTAAGACTGTGCTTCCTATTCCTCTGGGGGTTGGGTGGGGCCACATAACTAGTTCTGGGCAGCGAATTATGACTAATTAATTGTCAGTGGGAGAGCATCCAGAGCCCTTTCTCCTCTGGTCTGGTGACCCACAGTGTTAGAGTCGGTAGCTGCTCCACCAGGAAGAGTTTCTAGTCGTGACGAGCCAATCCCTCCTGCCCAACCCGAAATGGACACATAGAGGCATGTGAATGATAAACGTCTATCGTTTTAAGCCACTTAGATTGTAGACTTGATTGTTACAGCAGCACAGCTTAGCCTTCCCTGATTGATCCAGAGGAAAATACTAAGATAAAGTCACTAATTCCTTTGAAAGGATCACAACCACACAATGCTCCAATGAACTTATACCATTCCTCTCCATAACTTGACAAAACAATAAAATGAAATAAAACAGAAACAAAGCACAAAGCACACTCAGCCCACAAAGGCCTATTGATGGAACTATAGTCCTTTGATGAAAGAGCCCACCTGCCTCTCCCGCAAGCATTCAGTCTGTTTTCAGGGACTGTGTGTGGCTTAACCTCATGGGTACTTCTAAAATTGGAAATATGGAGCTTAAAAAAGGGTATTGTTTTTCCTCTGGCTTCCACTTCCAAGACTGGGTTCCCAGACGTGAGTTAACAATTGATTTTTTTTTTTTTTTACTGGGATACCATTGACCTATAACATTATAGTAGTTCCAGGTGTACAAGGTAATTATATATATGGAGAGAGAGAATGAGAGAGAGAGAGAAGTGATCACTGCAATAAGTCTAGGTAACGTCTTTCAACGTCCTTTTTTTTCTTTTGGTGAAAACTTTTAAAATGTCCTCCCTTAGCAACTTTCAAAAATACAATATAACATTGTTAACTGTACTCACCACGCTGTACATTGTATCCTTATTGCTTATTTTATCTTATAACTAGAAGTTTGCACCTTTTGCCCACCTCCCTATCCATTGCTTCTAGCAGACACCAATCTCTTCTCCGTATCTATGAGTTTGGTTATTTTCGTTTTTGTTTTGTTCTTTGATTCCACATGTGAGGCCAAATAGTATTTATCTTTCTCTGTCTGACTTATCTCAGCACAATGCCCTCAAGGTCCATCCATGTTGCTGCAAATGACAGAATTTTTCTTTTTTCTTTTTTATGGCTGAGTAACGTTTCAGCGTGTGCGTGTGGGTGTGCGCGTGCGTGCATGTGCATGTGTGTGTACCACATCGTCTTTATCCTTTCATTCACCGATGGACACATAAGTTGTTTCCATGTCTTGACTATTAGAAATACTGCTGCAGTGAACACAAGGGGGCAGGGATCTTTTTAAGTTACTGTTTTCGTTTCCTTCAGATAAATACCTAGGAGAACACTTGCTGGATCATAGCATAGTCCTTTTTTTAATATTGAGGAAACTCCATACTGTTTTTCACAGTGGCTGCACCGATTTACATTCCCACCAACAGTGCACTAGGGTTCTTTTTCTTCACATCCTGGCCAAAAAGTGAATGTTTAAGTTCTGTTAGTGTTTGTGAGCGTTGCTGATCTCTTTCTCGGTACTGACCACTTGCTCATTACTCCATACCTGTGTGTTTTCTTTCAAATGTGTTTCTCCGTCTAAGAAACAAAAAGGAAGAAACTGCCTAATGCAGTCAGGTGATCTCTAGCAGGTGATTAACTATTATAACTTTGACCTTCAAATCCCCACGGACATTTTCTTTCGTTGCCTTTTGCAAAGTACTTTATTTCAACTTCTTAGAAGAATACCTGGAGAATTACTCGTCTCATCAACGAGAGCTTTCATCCCAGCGTGAAGCACTTTTATTTGGTTTTGTTTCTGAGACAACGTCTCTGAAGCTCTAGATTCATTGCCAAGAATATTTAAACTTTACTTATTCAATGGACAGATCCATGAGGTTTGAAAGCTGATTTATTTATTGTGTTTTCATCTGATTAAGAAGTCCAGAAGATAAAGAATATCATCAAAGAATATCCCTGTACCAGGAGTTTTCTGAAATTGATTTTCATATACTGATATTCACTAGAAATGGGGGTAAATGGTCTACAGATTTTTAGAAAGTTAATTTGAATAGATATTTTGAGAGAAAAGATGCGGCTGTAGGCATACTCAATAGTTATAAGTAGTTCACCTACTGTAAACTATTTGAAATGTAGGAAATGATTTCTTCTGCCTTCCCTCCTTCCTTAGCTGGGTTACTCCATCCAACCTCCCGGCCTCAGGTTACATGTTGCACCCAGCACACCATCCCTAGCACCCTGACAAGTTGGTTCCTCATATCCTCTTATAGAACTCCATATATTTCCATCCCAGCAATCACCATGATCACTGAATACACATCTTTGTAATTATTTCTGTGTTAATGATCTCCTCTAATAAAACATAAGCTCTGTGACAACAATGATCACATTGACATTGCTTACCACTATTCCAGTTCTAATTTATCGACTCAACCAATGCGAGCAAACCTCATTTTATTGTATGTCACTTTATTGCACTTCACAGGGTTTTTTAATGTTTTTAAGTTTATTTATTTATTTTTGAGAGAAAGAGGGAGAAAGAAAGTGGGGGAGGGGGAGAGAGAGTGGGAGAGAGAGAATCCCAAGAAGGCTCCGCAGGGTCAGCACAGAGTTCGATGCAGGGTTCAGACTCACAAATTGCAAGGTCATGACTGGAGCCAAAGTCAAGAGTCGGACATGTAACTGATTGAGCCACCGAGGCGTCCCAATACTATGTTTTTTTAATGAGTTGAAGGTTTGTGGTTAACCTGCCTCGAATCTATCAGTGCCATTTTTTCAATATTTGTTCACTTTGTTGTCTGTGTCACATTTTGGTAACTCTTGCAATATTTCAATTCTTTTCACTATTATTATTATATTTGTTATGGTGAACTTCAGATAGGTGATTACAACTCACTGAAGGCTCAAATGATGTTTAACATTATTTATTAATAACATATTTTTAATTAAGGTATGTACATTGGCTTTTTTTAGCCACAATACTATTGCACACTGAAAAGACTACAATATAGTGTAAATGTAACTTTTATATGCACTAGGAAACCAAAAACTTATTTGACTCACTTATTGTGGTATTTGCTTTAGTGCAGTGGTCTGGAACCAAAACCACAGGATCTCTGAGGTCCACTTGTATTAACAAATATTTATTATGTGCCAGGCACTGTGTTAGGACCTTGAGATGCATGATGAACAACAACAAAAAAGATCCCTGCTCTGGGGTGCCTGGCTGGCTCAGTCGGTTAAGTATCTGACTCGATTTTGGCTCAGATCATGGTCCCAGGGTCCTGGGATCGAGCCCTATATTGGGTTCTGCACTGAGCAAGAAGCATACTTAAGATTTTCTCTGTCCCTGTCTCTGTCTCTCTCTCCCTCTGTTCCTCTCCCCCACTCACACACTCTCTCTCTCTGCTCCTCCCCCACTTTCGCTGTCTGTCTCTCTCAAGATAAATAAATAAACTTATAAAAAAGGAAAAAGATTCCTGCCCTGATGAAACCTACACTGAGGAGCAAGAACTCAAAAAGTAAATGATCAACCTCATAAAGTATACAACATGTCAAAAGCTGAAAAGTATCGTGGAAGAAAAAAAAAAAAGGTAGAGCCAGGTTAGGAAGGGAAGCTGGTTTCAGCATTAAATAACGTGGGCAGGTTAAACTTCAGTAAGGTAGGATTTGAACAAAGACTTGGAGGAGGTAAGGTAATTGGCCAAACAGGTACTTGGGTGAAAGTGTTCCAGGCTGAGGGAGCAGATTTTGGAAGGTGGGAAAGTGCATGTTTTATTCAAGGAAGAGCAACAGAGTCAGTGTGGCTGGCGTGGGGGAAGCAAGAGAGCAGAAGAGAGGTCAGAACTGTTCAATCAATATCTGTCAAGGGAATGAATGAAAAAACAAATACTTATTTTTATTTTTTTAATGTTTATTTTTGAGAGACAGATAAAGCACGTGAGGTGGGGGGAGACAGAAATAGAGGGGGACAGGGTATGGGAAGCAGGCTCTGTGCTGACAGCAGCGAGACTGATATGGGGCTCGAACTCACAAACAGTGAGATCATGACCTGAAACGAGGTTGGACCCTTAACCAACTGAGCCACCCAGGCACCCCAACAAATATTTCTTTTTAAAATTCACTTGGAAGGATTTTCACATGACTCATGTATTTTTCCATAGGTGAAAAAAGAGCCTCTAGATCCATCCAGTCCACAAACCGTAATCTCACTCATGTTAAGTGGCAACTCTAGAAGCCATTGCGTCCTTTTATTGCCAAAGAGGAAACATCTCCTGTCTGTGTCAAGAGACGGCCATGTGTTCTCTTATCCATAAGCCCCTGGACCCCTGCTGGCATGGGTTCACACGGACTCCGACGCTGAGAAGAGAACGTCGATTCTGTGGCGCTAGGCAGAAGCCCACGGTGCTGACAGGCCACTCCACCTCAAGACTGACGTGACGGGAACCAAAGTGCAGGAGAGGAACAAGAGGGCATTCAAAGGGGCCGGGAAGCATTATCTCACTCAGCACATTGAGCAGATGGAGGTAGAAAGGAAAAATGGGCTCTTTGTCAACAAATGGTTTACCCTCATTGAAACTCACCCTCCGGAAAGGTTCTGTAATCCACACACATGAATGGTACATACCAGTGATTTCCAAACACCACCGCAGGATCCGTTGTGAGATGTTTGGCCAACTTTCTCAGAACCCATTTGGAACTTTTCTTAAAATACGAATTCTGGGAGCCCATCTCTCAGGGGTCTGAACCAGTGGACCTAAGTGGACTCAGAAATCAGTACTTTAATGGCTCCTCAAGAGATTCCAATGAGCAGCCAAGTTGGAAAACCACTGCTGTAGTGTTCTGATTAATGTGCCTGCAAGTGACCAGCGGAGGGGGAAAAAGCTTTTGCTAATGGTATGGGTTTCAACTGGTGGTATTTCAGGCATCAGAGATCAAAGGAAGAAGTTACGTTGAGGTAATAGGAAAGGGAAGCCCGCCAGAATTTCTGTAGGCACAGGCCTGAGCAGCCTTCTTTACAGAACAGATGGCCTGTGAGACAGCCATGGGAGAGTTTGTCCCTCTTCCCAAGTTTCTCCTCGCTCCTACCAGCAAGTTCTTCCAACAGAGCCACCAGTTTACAAGCACCCGGAAATCTTTGTGCCTATTGATGAAATTGTAACACACACACACACACACACACACACACACACACAAAAGAAAGAAAGAAAAGAAAAAGAAAAAAGAAAATAAAGTTTGGGAATCATAGAATTTCTACAAATACTCTAGTAAGGGGTGGGGAGGAAGATGGGTAAGGGAGCCAGCCAACCAACAAGATGGCTCCCAGTGGGATTCCCCCTGGGTACTTTCCTTTCACTGTCCTGGGATTGGTCTGCAGGGCCAGCAGCATACAGCAGCTGCGACGAAATGTCATTTCCACAATTTACTGGTTAAAAAAAAAACACTGAGGCGCTCATCTCAGAATCTGCTCTCCCTTGGCTCTCTCACTCCAGGGGAAGCTCGCTGTCAGGTTGACAGGACACTCAGGCAGCCAATGGAAAGGGCCCTGCGATGAGGAACTGAGGACCGGCGGCAGCTGATGAGGAGCGGAGGGCTGCCGACAGGGGAACGGGCCAGGAAGTGGGTCCCTGCTCCCTCGTGAGAAACGCTGAGCTTGAACTACCCACCTAGTCCACTCCCGGATTCCTGGCTTCAGATAATATTTGTTGCTTCAAGCTGCTAAGTTTTGGAAGAATTGGCATGCAGCAGTAAAAAAAATAGAATAACAAGTTTACCAGCTCATGAAAAAATTACTCATATAAATGCTAACCTAGACTTTCCTTATCCACTAAGTCATATAGCATTCGAATAAATTTTTATTGAAATATAACGTATACATAGAAAAGTGTGCAAACTCTAAAAGACTGTATCACCCTGTACAGCACCTAGACCAGGAAATAAAATATCCCAGGACTCCTTATGCCTTACATGACCCCTTTTTTCCTGAAGGCAGCCAGAGTCTACGACCATACCACCCTGGACATGCCTGATCTCGTCTGAAGGCAGCCAGCATGGTCACAGAGTAGTTTTGCTTGCTCTTGAACTACATATAAATGGACTCATAGAGTATATATCCTTTTGTATCCTTTTTGAACTCACCATGTTGGTGAGATTCATCCATATGGCTTTGTGTATGGGAAGTGTTTGTCTTCTTGATTTGTAGGAGTTAGTTAATATTCTGGATAGCAGTCTTTTGTCAGATATATGAATTACAAATAGCTCCTCTCCCACTAAGTTGCTTAATGAGACCTCTTAATAAAGGAAGTTCTTAGTTTTAGGTAGTCCAATTTATTACTTATTTTTCTTGTTGTTTGTGTTTTTTGTGTCTTGAGAAATAATTGCCTACACCAAGGTCCTGAAAATATTCTCTTTGTTTTCTTTTAGAAGCTTTATTTTGTTTTCCTACAATACATACGGAATTGATTTTGTGTATTGTTCAAGACAGAGGTCATAATTCATTTTTTCCTAAGTGGATATCCAATTGACTCATTGCTGTTTATTAAAAACCTTTCCTAGGGGCGCCTGGGTGGCTCAAGTCGGTTAAGCATCTGGCTTCAGCTCAGGTCATGATCTCAAAGTTTGTGGGTTCAAGCCCCGCGTTGGGCTCTGTGCTGACAGCTAGCTCAGAGCCTGGAGCCTGCTTCAGATTCTGTATTTCCCTCTCTCTCTGACCCTACCCTGCTCATGCTGTCTCTCTCTGTCTCTCAAAAATAAATTAATTAATTAATTAAATTTAAAAAAAAAAACCTTTCCTTTCCTTTCACTTTCTGTTCTTTTGTTGTAAATCTAGTTATTATATATGGCGTGTTTCTGGATGGCCTATTATGCTCCAGTTTCTTTATCTACCCTTATATCATCATTGTCTTAATTACAGTAATTATCTTGATACCTAGTATATTCTTCTTCAAGATTACCTCGGCTGTCTTCTTTCTTGCACATCCATATAAATTAGAATCATCAAATTCTATACATACACAAAACCCACTGCAATACTCAGGGGAATTACATCAAATCTAGAGATTCTTTTGGGAAAAACTGACAATATGAAGTTCACAAACATGGCATATTTTTCCATTTATTTTGGTCTTGTTTAATTTTTTCAGTATATTTTGGCTATTTTTTAACTTTTTATTTAAAATAATTTTATAGTGGGGTGCCTGGGCGGCTCAGTTTTTTGTTGAGTCTTGATTTCCGCTCAGGTCATGATCTCAAGGTTCTTAAGATCGAGCTCCCATCAGGCTTCATATTAGCAGGAAGGAGCCTGCTTAGGATTCTGTCTCTCCTTTTCTCTCTGCTCCTCCCCTGCTCACACATGCGCACTCTCTCTCAAAATAAAAAAATAAAAATAAAAATGAATAATTAAAATAAAATGCTTAAAAATAATTGTATATTTACAAAAGAGTTATAAAGATAGTACAGAGCCCCCACACATCCATCACTCACTTTTATATTTACCAAAATTGAGAAAATTAACATTGGCAATTATTTTTAACTTACACTATAGGCTTTATTTAGATTCCTATCAGTTGTCCGACTAATGTTCTTTCTCTATTCCAGGATCCAATTCAGCTTACCACGTAGCCGTTAGGCAGCTAGCATTTTTTAGGTGAGTTCCGGTCAGAGTCTGCTTGTTACTAGTGACTTCATTTCCGGTCCCTCCCAGGACGGGCGCCGTTTCTGCTATCTTCTACAGGGCTTTCCGCACATTCCGGGAGTTCGTGCAATGGAGAGAAGTTACAGCTGATGAGACTCCACGATGGTGGAAAAGTTTCTGCAGAGAACACTACTGTGCCACCAAACTGCATTCCTCATTTTGTCACGCCATCTGGGTCTTTGTTCAAAAGCCCTTCCTCAAAGATGTCTTCCTCCACCCCTCCATCTCAGATAGCACCTCCTCGCTCTCTAACACCCTTGTCCAGCTTTGTTATTTCTTCACAGGACTTTCAACCACCTGCAATGGCATGTATCCTCCGTCTGCATGCTTAGTATCTGTCCTTCCCACTGGGAGGTAGCGCCCCCCTAGGACCAGGAACGCTTTCTCTCTGTCCACTGCTGCATTTTCAGCATTTGGAACTGTGCTCGGCACCTGATAGGCTCTGAGTAATTTTTCCTAAATGACTGAGTGAATGAATATGCAGCTTTAATCTCACAGAGAGCCTTCAAAAGTTTTCAGGGTCAGGGGAAGGGTGTGCAAAAGTACCTGTCTTCCCCAGCACAGATGAAGAGAGTCTTGGGTTCTGCAGGGGAGTGGAAAGAGCAAAGCGTATGGAGTCAGAGCTCTTTCAATCCTGACTCTTACCTACAAGCTTTTAGCCTTTTTTTTTTTTTTAATCTGAGCAGTCCTTACTCTGAACTGAAATACTCTCACCTACAAGATGGATTCAGGAATACCTACCCTGCAAGGTTCCTCCGAGAACTGAAGGCATCGATGCATGTGAGTTGACGGTCACTTACATAAGCATGCAGAAATTACTGGTGTGCATGGCTGTGTCCCGGTAAGGGCCAGGAACTCTGAGGTGAAATAGCTGTAACAGGGCCAGGGACCCGGAAGCCAAGGGTTTTATATCTGCAAAGGGCTCTAATCATTTGCAGGAATGCCTCAACTTTGTAGCTCTGTCCCCTGAATAGAAATAAAGGAAAGGAGGGAAAGAGGAATATCCGAAGACCCAAGAGGAATGGGAGAGTGAGCGGAGAGGAAGTAGAGGCTTCAGGACTGAGGAGCCCTGTGACAGAAACAGATGCTGGGCCAGGAGTCCTGGGGCGATCTGTGACAGGATCGGGAAAAGTATCCGCATTTTCCTCCCCCATCAGCCAGTCTCCCTTGATGTCATCCAACACTTGTCTCCTTTTTATTTACGGTCTTTCTAATTAAGAAGTTGCAGCCCTGCTTACATGTGCATATCAGCTCTTCATATCCACTACGTATGTTTGACGAACAGAACGTGGATGCCTGAGTGTAATAGACCAAGTGCCTCATTAAAAAAAAATCCATATGTTTTAGTTGGGTCTTTTTTGGTTGCAAGTGTCAGGACCCAAATCAAACCAGCTTAAGTGAAAACAAGCCGAAAAAAAAAAGCCTTCAGTGGTTCGTGTGGCTGTAGAATCCAAGAATAACAAGCACAGCAAGACACAGAAGCTCCTACGATTAAATCAGGACCAGCTTGTCTACTTGCGAGTTCTGTTTCCTCTGTGTTGACTCCCCTCGGCTTCGAGTCCCCGCTCACCAACCAACAATGGCGGCCAGTAGTTCCACACTTCCTGACTCACAACCACAGGAAACCAGCAGGAAACTCCTCTGAGAACTGAAGGAAGAGTCACAAATTGCATCTGACTGCCTCTAATTGGCTTAACTTGAGGTCTGTGACTGTGAACTCCAAGGTAATGTGTTCTGATTGCTTTACATCTAGGTGAGATTCTCTCCTGTGAATCAGAAATGCAGCCCTGCCTGAAGAACATGGCTGGGGCGGGGGAGTCTGTAGGGGAGGCATCAGGCTATATCCCAGAGGACGAATAGATGCCGAAGAACAAAAATACCAGATGACTACTGTGCCAGGTCTTCAGACCCATAGACCATGTTCTTTGTTCATAGGACAACTATTACTTTACAAGATTAAGGTCATTATTATTTTTTAAAATCTAACTCCAGTTTGTTGGCTTCACTTCTATAAAGCCTATCTTTTTTTTTTTTTTTAAGATTTATTTATTTTTGAAAAAAAGAGACAGAGTGCAAGTAGGGGAGGTGCAGAGAGAGAGAGAGAGGATCTGATGCAGCCTCTGTGCTGACAGCAGAGAACCCGAGGCAGGGCTCAAACTCACGAACTCTGAAATCATGACCTGAGCCAAAGTCGGACGTTCAACCAACTGAGCCACCCAAGTGTCCCAAGGCCATATCTTTTGCAGACAGATCTATTCAGCTCACAGAAAGAATAAGTTAAACATTCTTAAATAAATCTGCCCAGTCATGCAGAAGAATCTGTAAGAAGAAGGGAAACTTAGTTACAGGAAAGAAAACAGAAAGCAGACAGGGAAATATGAACTGAAAATAGATGGAGGAAAGGGTGTAACCAAGAAAGCATCGAGGAGCAAAGCCATCAGAAATTCCAGCCCCTGTTCAAATATTTTTCCTCCTCCATTCTTAGGTTGGGGTCCCATAATCAGAGTGGAGGAAAGCTCTCAGGGAGAGAAGGAGGCAGCTTGGGACAATGGAGCAGCTAAACAAGACGCCATTCCACCTGAAGCTGATCCCATGGGAAATCCCACGTGGGGACAAGGGGCGGCCTTTTGTATTGCCGTGCCACTCCCTGGGGGGGGGGGGGTTGGCGTGCATCACCTCCCTGGGCAGACAGCTCCTCTCCAGCCAAGGGCAATTTTCCAGAAACACAGAAAGCTGTGAGTTTTTATCAGCCAATGCTCACAGCAGCACCCGGTAGGGGGTCAGCAGATAAAGGGGGCGAGGGAGAGAGTACCGCCTGCATCCACTACACCTGCAACCTGCTACTTGCTCACACTTAGCCTATAACTTCACCTAAGCTTTAATACGGTGTCTCGTTGTACGGCTAATTCTTACACTTCCTAGACCTCTGCTCCTCCACACCGACACACCACTAACGTAGTGCAGCCCTTCAGCCCATCTACACCAAAAATAACCCCCTAGTTGTGTGGCCTCCCATTTAACCGTGCTTCCAATCTTTGTGTCTTTTCCATCTCCCGCATGGCTTTGACCAGTAATCTCCAGCAGAAATGATGCTGTGCAACCCCCAAGGGAGGCCTTCAGAAGACTTGAAGCAGCAGCTTTTCCCCACTCGGAATGCTGTCACCACGATGTAAGAAAACATGGCCTAGACACTGAGCAATGAGCAACCACGGAGACAGACCGTATGGGAAAAGTCCTGGCCAGCCTTCTGCTGCCCAAGCACCTGAATGCTGCTACGTGAGTGAGCCCAGTTGAGATCAGTAGAAGAGCCACCCAACGAACTCATAAAATTACAATAAATAATACTTCGTCATTGTTTTACGTCATTAAGATTGGGGTTATTTATACACGGTGATCAATAATCAAAACACTCATTACTTGCTGTTATACCCAAAAATCCACCCTTCACACTCCTTTCCAGTTCTTTCCAAAGCCTGAAGCTGGCCATATCTCCTCCCTACTTAAGAAAACCCTGACGGACTTCTACTCATGACAGAATCAGGTCTCAACTCCTCCTCTGTGGCATAGACAATCCTTCACAGTCAAGCCTAAGCTTACTTTTCCAACCTAATCTTCAACCATGAAAACTGAACTCAAGCCACTGTGAGCTTCTCCTTTATCTCTGGACACACCATATTGTCACATGCCATCTCCTGTCCACCGCTCTTCATGCGACCAACCCAACTCCAAGGGCAGACTCCCTTTCCAGCCTTCCCCAACCCCTTTCAGCAAAGTCAATCACTCCTGTCTCTGTGCACCTTCTCACCCCCATTACAGCCCCTATGATATATCACTTATGCCAGTCCACGCCTACAGACCACAAACTCCGTGGTGCAGGGGCCATGTTGTATTCGTTGTTGAACACCCAGAACCTCACTCAACGCCTGGCATGCAGCTCAGCCATCAAATGGTGGCTGACTGGAGGATTGCAGACTACCTACTTCTCGAGACCAAGCCCTAAATATTACTCATCCCACCGTGCTAGGTTTGGAGCCTGGCACATGGCAAGTACTGACCAAATATTTAATCAAATTGAGTGATAGGAAATGGGAAGTTACATGAGAAAGCAAAAGGACAGAAAAGAGCAAATTAGAAAGTTCTGTGAGACGAGCTCCTGGGTGGCTCAGTCGGTCAAGCATTTACTTCAGTCAGGTCATGATCTCATGGTTGGTGAGGTTGAGCCCCACATTGGGCTCTTTGCAGAGAGCCCACTTCGGATCCTCTGTGCCCCTCTCTCTCTGCCCCTCCCCTACTCACTGTCTCTCAGAGATAAATAAACAAACTTTTTAAAAAAAGAAAGAAAGAAAGAAGGTTCTGTGAGAGAAAGCAGCCAGGAGATAGTCTTCAGAAAGAAAGACCATGCCAATTAGAACTTCTCAGTTGGAAGAATTCCTACATTCTCCAAACATTTTGATCTTACTTAGCTCTCAATTTATTCCTCTCTCTCCCTCTCTCTCTTTTCAAACTAAGCGGTAAGTTTTAACAGAGGAATAAAGGGGCTCTGATGTGGTTTGAGGGCTGATATCGGTGGCTTTTCTCAGACACCTTCCCACGGGAGCCCTGGCACAGACTCTCTGCTCGTAGATTGGGTTTGAGTGAGGCAGTGCCAAGATGGAGTCCAGGCCTGCAAGGACCAACCCTTTCCAGTCATTTCCATATGCTGTCTTATCTGCTGAGATAAACTGGAGTCACTTCAGACAGGCCTGGAGCATACACCTTCCTTTCTTGTTGACCCTGGGGCAAAGAGCTGAGTGATTTTCCCAGGATTCTTATACTTGGCTTAATTGTTCAGAAAGCTCAAAATGACTTCCATTTTCAATCCTTAAAATGGGGGAAAAGGGAAGGCACAGGCTTGTGTTATAGTTCACGTGAGCCACATATTGCACCGTTGGTGAAAAGGAAGATGGGGTGAGCAGGTACATATAATAAATTCCTAGACCAGTTGTTCTCAACCTTTAACCACATCAGCAGTACCTGGGGGCTTCTTAAAACATTACTGGGCCACATCCAGAATTTTTTTAATGTTTATTTTGGAGAGAGAGACAGACAGACAGACAGAGCACAAGTGGGTGAGAGGCCGAGAGGGAGAGGGAGACACAGAATCTGAAGCAGGCTCCAGGCTCTGAGCTGTCAGCACAGAGCCTGATGTGGGGCTCAAACCCATGAACTGTGAGATCATGACCTGAGTCAAATTCGAAAGTTTAACCAACTGAGCCACCCAGGTGCCCCTCATTAGCATTTCTAACAAGGTCCCCAGGTGATGCTGAGGTGGCCAGCCGAAAAACCACTTTAAGCACCATGCCTTAGACCATTAACTTCTTGTAGGGAAGGAACTGGCCTTTTATCTCTGTATGGTCGGTGCCGCCACGTAGCGGGTGTTCAATGTATGCTTTTCTATTGAATCACATCAACGTTAATCAACATTATTGAAAAATTTATTCAAAAGGCATTCTATCATATGTCTACAATAACATCTTTTTATACTAAGGAAAAAAACCAAATCTTTATGGAAATTAGTTCTTCCATTCTATCTCCTCCAGCAGATTCAAATGAAGACAGAAACTCAGATAATACTGTTATCTCGCAACAAAGAGAGTCTGGAAATACAAATCATTCAAGTAAGTTCCCTAAAAAGGACTTTGCCTGGAGGTGACCATTTGCTGCTCTTACTACTGTGTTTGTTTGGTTTCAAATGATAGAAACACTTCTCGGAGCAGCTGGACAAAAAGCAGAATTTATTGGTTTGTAGAACCCAAAAAGAGCAGAACCACTAACCCTGGCAGGGTTGTTGCTGACCTAAAGGAATGACCGGAACTGGAGTCCTAAACCCGACCGGTGCTCCCTTTGGGGTCAGTCTTCTCAGACTCCCGCTCCAGTTTGGCACTAGTATCTGTCCCTGCACTCCTGCTGTCTCCATATTACAACAAGTTTGAGAGAAAGAGCCGGCGAGGAGGAGGGGTGGGGTCACATAAGAAAACGGCCGTACGGGTGAGGAAGTTCACAGATCCCACAGGAGTGGAGACTAGAGATACAGCCACTGACGCTTCGGACCAATGAAAACCTACATACGGTTGATGAATGCTAGATCTCCCTTAGCAAATATCCCTCTATTATCTTCTGTACTAAAACCACGTAACAATAGGGAAACCAGCAGGTCTCTGGAGGGCAGCGGAAGCCTGCAACCAAGAGGAAAAATCGGCCTGGAATTTGGGATATACTTGAGAAATATATCAAAGTACCAATGGGACCTCAGCCTGGGGCTTCTTTCTCCACACCCTCCAATGAGGTCGTTATGAAATGCAAGGCAGATGTTCTCTATTTATCAGACCTGACTCACTAGCAATTGGTGTTTTCATGGATGTCATCATGGCTTTTCTAGATCTTTGCAAGAAGTTTTTCTGTTCCCAGCTTCACATTGACCCAAAGGCAGCAACAAAATATTTCCTCTGCCTTCGGCCAACTTAAACCTGAGTTTTTTTGCATTGAAATACCCTAACACATGAGATAGAGTCCCGAATAAATTGACAGTCAATGCTCCCCATTATCTTTTGAACACAGATGAAAATTTGTCCATTCTTTTTACTCTCTGTTGTTGCTGAATGTTTGGCATTTTAAGGGCAAGAATGTCAGTTTTCATTTAGAGGAGAGTCCAGGGACATAAATTCTTCAGAAAGAAAATTAAACTGTAGCAAACACTATTGTGCCGCTGTTAAACTAGCCGATCAAATCAAATTTTCCAAGTTCCAGCTTATTTTGAAAATGAGTGTTTTTCAACATGCCGACTCAGCAGCTCTGTTAGGGGACGCAGTGACACCATGGCTCGCCTCTGCCAACCTCGGTCACCGATGCTGGTCCTAATGGACACTAACACTCACAGCCGGATTGTTGTGGCGCGTTTCCTTTGTACACAGCAATCATTTGGGTGACAATTTCTGGGGGTTTCTGTTGTGTTTTTAGACTGAAATTCAATGCTTACTTTTTCGACATGTTCTGCCTTCACGCTCCATGACTGTTGAAGGTGGAAAATCCAGCAAGGAAGGGAGTTCCAAATGTGTTGATTTGATGAGAGATCAGGCCACGGATACATATAAATTGGCCCCTGAACATGAGGAGGAAAAAATGGCAACTGACAACGTAAAGCACACAACAGAAGTGTGAACATTTTCTTCAAATTGCACAATTAAGAGTAGAACAAAAATCAAGAGGTGCACGAAGCCACGCGAAGCAGATGTCAGTAACAAGTCCAAGTAGAAAGTGTTCATTTTGGGAACGCTTGGCCACTGGGACCTCACTCGCAGGGTACGGGTATACACAGACCAAAGTGGATGGATCTGCGCCACGGCTTACACTCCTCTCAGACATTTACACTTCCCATCATTTTGTTACTTCCAAAGAGATGGAGTCTATCTCATTCATTAATTTTACCAACAATTACAACTCTCCACTCTGTACCAGACCCTGAAATAACCGCTGAATATACAACAATAAATGAAGGCAGGCTCCTCTCCTCAAGCATCTCCTCAGCCAGCCAGGAGACAGACATGCAAATAAGTCATTTAGAGGGAAAATAAGGGCGCCTGGGTGGCTCAGTTGGTGAAGCGACCGACTTCGTCTCAGGTCATGATCTTGCAGTTCATGAGTCGGAGCCCTGTGTCAGGTTCTGGGCCGGACAGCTTGGAGCCTGCTTCAGATTCTGTGTCTCCCCTCTCTTAGCCCCTTCCCAGCTTGACTCTTTTCTCTCTCAAAGATAAATCAATGTTAAACAAAATTAGAGGGAGTATAAATTATACTTATAATTTTCCTCCTTCACATCTGGAATAAGCACTGAACGCTACCTGACCGTGACTGTCAGGATTCTAGAGGCCGGAACAGACAAAGCTGCATAAGCACCATCCATACGGGCCATGGCTTTGGCTGGACCCTCCTCTGGGTTTGTAATGCATTTGCTCTAACGAATGACTGTTGGAGGTGCTGTGGACATAGGCCTGTGTCTATCCCCCCCATACTCTCAACCTAAGAAAAGAGTATTTAGATGGTGGCAAGACAGAGAGAAAATGTCTATGATGACTGTAAAAGATTACTTAAAACTCGTAACTTGGCCAAAATGAAGTAGGAGATTTCCTTGTGCAGATATAAAGATTCCTGAAATATGAGGCACCTGGCTGGCATGTGATTCTTGATCTCTGAGTTGTGAGTTCAAGCCCTACATTGGGCATAGAGCTTACTTAAAAAAAAAAAAAAAAAAAAAAAAAAGATTAATGGAGTGCCTGAGTGGCTCAATTAAGCATCTGATTCTTGATTTCAGCTCAGGTCATGATCTCACAGTTTGTGGGTTCAAGCCCCTCTTCGGGCTCTACACTGGCAATTCAGAGACTGTTGGGGATTCTCTCCCTTCTCTCTGTGCCCCTACCCTGCATGTGTTCTCTCTCTCTTTTAGAATAAATAAACATTTTTTAAAAAAAGATTACTGCAATAAATAACTTGACTATTCTAATGGATTAACAGACCTGTATTATTCTTGCCAAGCCTAAAAAGATACTAGAGGAGTGCCTCGCTGGCTCAGTCAGAGAAACATCTCAAGGTCCTGAGTTTGAGCCCCACATTAAGTACAGATATTACTTAAATAAGTAAATATTTTTAAAAAGACACTAAGAAAAGAATCTTCTTCTTATGGGTTTTCTACCCCACGTAGAACTAACTATATCCGGGTCAGCAGTAATCACTGAGCTGCCTCACTTCTTAAGTAGGGGGCGCCAGGCCAGAGCATGGCCGTAACCCACAGAACCATTTCCAAGGACCCAACCTTGAACACTCTTCCCCCCCTGAAGTGACATAATGACAACCTGAAGTCATTATGGGGGATTCTATTTCTTTACTTTGGGTGCATCTTAATCCCTCTGCTTCTTCTTCTGTGACTTCTCAGCCCCTTGAGCAGACAGGTCCGGGTCCCCTACCCTGCAGTTCTCAGCTTGTGGATACAGTGCCAACATAGAACCGTGCATGCCAGGGACTCCGTGTGTGACCAGGGAGCACGAGGACAATTTGTTTTCATAACAAATAGCTACAACATCCAATCGCATCAAAACAAATAGCCCAGTTTAAAAATGGTCAAAAGAGGGGCACTTGGGTGGCTCTGTCAGTTAAGCCTCCAATTTCAGCTCAGGTCACAATCTCACAGTTTGTGAGTTCGAGCCCCGTATCAGGCTCTGTTCCAACAGCTCAGAGCCTGGAGCCTGCTTTGGATTCTATGTCTCCCTCTCTCTCTGCCCTACCCCTGCTTGTGCTCCCTCTCTCTCTCAAACATAAATAAACATTTAAAAAAATGTTTTTAATGGGCAAAAGATACAACTAAATAGCAGGGGAAAAAATGAAGAGATAGCCAAAGAACATTTTCCCAGAGAAGACATACATACAAATGACCAACAGTGCCTGGAGAGGTGCTCAACATCACTAATCATCAAAAAAATGCAAATCAAAACCACAGTGAGCTATCACTTCACACCTGTTAGGATATCTATTATTAAGAAGACAAGAGATAACAGATGCTCATAAGGACGTGGAGAAATGGGGAACACGCGCACTATTGCTGGGAAAGCAGTATGGAGGTTTCCTAAGAAATTAAAAATAGAACAGTGCTATGATCTAGCAATTCCACTTCTGAGTAGAAATAAATAAATAAGATCAATATCTCAGTAGAGTTATCTGTACCCCCATATTTATAGCAGCACTATTCACTCTAACCCAGAACTGGACCCGCAAATGTATGACCAAGAAATCTTTGACAAAACAGAAAAGAGTATCCACTGGAAAAAAAAAAAAAAAGACAGTCTCTTGAGCAAATGTTGCTGGGAGAACTGGACAGCAGCATGCAGAAGACTGAAACTGGATACTTTCTTACACCACACACAAACATAAACTCAAAATGGATGAAAGACCTGAATGTGAGACAGGAAACCATGAAAATCCTAAAGGAGAAAACAGGCAACAACCTCTTTGACCTCAGCCTCAGCAACTTCTTACTCAGCACATCTCGGAAGGCAAGGGATAGAAAAGCAAAAATGAATTATTAGGACCTCATAAGAGAAAAAGCTTCTGCACAGCAAAGGAAACAACAAAACTAAAAGGCAACCAATGGAATGGGAGACGATATTTGCAAAGGACGTCTATAAAGAATTTACCAAACTCAACACCAGAAAAACAAATAATCCAGTGAAGAAATGGGCAGAAGATTTGGCTACTTCCAAAGCCAAGAGCACGCTACATACACTGTATGTTAGCTAACTTAACAATAAATGATATTAAAAGAATAGAAAAGAAAAGAAATGTGGCTGCCAGGGACCGTTAATGGGGGGAAAATAAGGAAAGGTTAGTAAACATGGTACCAATTTTCAGTTATGAGATGAATATGGATTCCATGGATCTAATGTATAATATGGTGGCCATATTTGATAACACTGTGTTGTATAATTGAAACTTGCTAAGAAAGTAGAACTGAAATGTTTTCACACATAATAAAATAAAATAAATATGTGAGGTGATGGATGTGATAATTAACCTAATAGAGGACTCCTTTCATAATGTGTATGTGTATCAAATCACTACATTGTACACTTTAAATATTGTATAATTCTGTCAATTATACGTCAATAAAGCTGGGGGGATCAGGGAAGTAGAAAGAAAAAAGGAATACCTACAATAATATTATTTCTCAAACTCAGACATGGTGCCTTAAAAAATAAAATAAAACAAACCCCCAAAACTGTGGATACTTAAGTCCAGCCCCAGAAATAGCATCTCTAGAAAAAGGGAATTTTGCCTCTTTTTAAGCTCACGCGAGTTTTTGTGGAAGATCCGACATTAAGGACTGGACTAGATGGTGTTTCTCAAATTTCCCTCATCCAGAGTATGTGGATAGCTTGTTCAAGCCATTTAGTTCCCCCTCTCTTCTCTCTGGAGATCCTTATTTGATAGGTCTGGGGTGGGGCCCCAGAATCTGAAAGTTTAAGAGAGTTCTCAGTGATTTCTAGAATTGAGCAAGCTTGGGAAGCACTAAACTGGGCTGGATTTCCCAAACTTCTTTTGTAATAAGAATCACCTCTAGTTGGAAAGCAAATTCCTTTGCCCTCCCCCCTCCCCAGAGCAACAGAATCAGAATTTCTGGCTCAGAGCTCTGGCAGTCTGTTGATTTAATAAAGACCTCCACTTGATTCTGGGAAATGGTAATGAAGACTCATTGCTTCTCAACCTTGGCTTCTCATTAGAATCATCTGGGAACTCTGTGTGTGTGTGTGTGTGTGTGTGTGTGCGCGTTAAAATATGCAAACATAAAGCTTACACACAAGTGTCATATAAATGATGTTTAGTACATTCCCACAGACTTGTGCAAATCATCCCCACTACCCAGTTCTAGAATATTTCCATTATTTATCTGGTGATTTTTAAAACATCCAGATGGCTAGTCTCTACCTGAACCAAATAAACGAGAATCCCTGGGGTGGGACCCAGGCTCTTTAAAGCATTCCAGGTGATTACCATTCGCAGTCAAGTGCAAAACTCAGGTGCTTGTGCTCCAGAAAGCCTTTGTTAATGGATCCCACCAGGCTTCTCATGCTGCGACTCCACATTCCCTAAGCACACCACCACTTTGCTCTTTGCCATTCTCTTAGTTTGAATCTTGTGCCCCATCAAGAGCCCTTAAATTCTTATGTCCTTCTAAGAAATGGTGACCAAGTTTCCAATAACTTTTGTACCTCTCCCATGGAGAGTCATAGTCATGCTCCCCAAAGTTCTCATTGAGTTGAATGCGTTTATTCAGAGTGACCTCATAATGATACTGTAGGAAGCAATGTTTTACCTAATTCAATAAACATAGATGGCGAACCGATTGTGTACCAAGCATTGTGTTAGCATGGGCCCTACTTCGATGGTGGGAATCAAGAGAAAAGACAGATGTATGACAAGATGGCCAATACTGTGACATATTCTATCACAGCAGGACTGAGAGTGGGAATACATAAAGAGAGGCATCCAAACCAGAGCCCATAAACTTTTTCTGTCAAGGCTCAAAGAATAGGTCTTCTTAGCCTTTGTGGGATATACACAACTGTTACACTTACTCAACTCCGCCACAGCCGTTGTAGCACCAAAGCAGCCATAAACAATCCATATGCAAATGGACATGGCAACGTTCCAATAAAACTTTATCTACAGGAGCAAATGGTGGACTACATTTGTCCTGAGACTAAACGTACGCCATTTCCTGATCGAATACATACTGGAAAGGGAGGAGAGTTTTTCAGGAAAATCATACGGAAAGAGTCAAAACACTCTTGGAAATTTACTAGCAAAAATCGGGGAGAAAAATTCCAGACAGAGAGAAAACATCATGTCAAATTTTCAGTCCATTATGGCTATAGCCTGGGAGCCTTATGAAGAAGTGGGAAGGAATGAGCCTAGAGAAGGCAAGGGCCAGGTAGTTAGGGCTGTGTATAAACTGTATGCTGAAGCAATAAACAAGATTTTCAACATTTATGAAAGGTCAGTGGATGAGGACGGATCGGGTGAGTCAAGGTAAGTAAGGACTATGAGTTAAAAGGTGGCCGTGTTGTTAGGAAAACTAGATATTCACATGCAAAAGAATGGAGTCAGACCCTTACCAAACATCATATATAAAAATTAACTAAAAGTGGATCAAAGACCTAAAAGGAAGAGCTAAAACTCTTAAAAGAAAACACAGGAGAAAAGCTTCATGACATTGAATTTGGCAATGATTTCTTGGATATGACACCAAAGTCACAGATAACAAAAAAAATAAATAAATAAACTGGGCAACATCAAAAAATTTTAATTTGCACATAAAAGGACACAATTAACAGGATAAAAAGGCAGTCTAAGCAAAGGGAGAAAATATTTGTAAATCATGTGTTCGATGAAGGGTTAATATCCAAAGTATATAAAGACTTCCTACAACTCAACAACAAAAACAACCTGATTTTTAAAATGGGCAAAGAACCTGAGTAGACATTTCTCCAAACAAGATACGCAAATGACCAGTAAGTACATAAAAGATGTTCAATATCACTAACCGTTTGGGAAATGCAGATCAAAACCACAATGAGATACCATCCCATACCCATTAGGATGGCTAATACCAAAACCAACCACCAAACGAAACTTTATCTACAGAAGCAAATGGTGGACTACATTTGTCCTGAAATGTAACCCGGAGACAAACAAACAGAAACTAACAAGGTTATTGAGAACGGGGAGAAACTGGAACCCTCGTGCATTGCTGGTGGGAATATGAAATGCAGCGATGTGGAAAACAGTATGGCAGTTCCTCAAACAAACTAAAAATAAAATTACCACTTGCCACAGAAATTCTGCTCCTGGCCATATACCCAAAAGAATGGAGAGCGGAGTCTCGAACAGATGTTTGTACCCTCATGTTGATAGCAGCATTATGCACAATAATCAAAACATGGAAGGACACCTGGGTGGCTCAGTGGGTTAAGCGTCCAACTTCAGCTCAGGTCATGATCTCACAGTTTGTGGGTTCGAGCCCCACATCGGGTTCTGTGCTGACAGCTCAGAGCCTGGAGCCTGTTTCGGATTCTGTGTCTTCCTCTCCCTCTGCCCCTCCCCCCTTCATGCTCTGTCTTCTCTCTGTCTCAAAAATAAATAAACTATTAAAAAAATTTTTTTAAACATGGAAGCAATTCAAGTACTCATCAATGAATGAACAGATGAACAAAATGTGGCATATACATACAATGGGATATTATTGACCCTTAAAAAGGAAGGGAGTTCTGACACATGCTACAACACAGATAAACTTCGAGGATGTGATGCTAGGTAAAAATCATTCAGTCACAAAAAGACAAATATTGTATCATTCCACTTGTATAAGATACCTAGAATTCAAATCCACAGAGATGGAAAGTAGAATGGTTCCAGGGGCCAGGGGAAGAGTACATGGGAAAATATTATATAATGGGTAGACAGTCTTGGTTTTGCAAGATATAGAGTTCCAGAGATGGATGGTGATGATTGTACCACACGGTACAGCTGAGCTGTACACTTTAAAATCGTTAAGAGAGCAAATTTTATGTTACGAGTGTTTTACCACAATTTAATATTTTTAAATATCTTTTCCATAATCAAGTAAGAAGTGCTGAGTTTGAATTGAGGCAACGTCAGTGGAGATGGAGCGGACAAGACAAATTCCGAATATATTTGGAAGGAAAATAATTAAAGAGTGTGTATGGAGATGAGGGAGGGACTCCAGGTCTCCGTCCTGGGAGGTATGTGAGCTAGAAAGGACATATTGTTTTATCCACGCTTTACAGTGAGGTGATGAAATGGAGGCCCATAATGATGTGCCACAAATCTTCTGATGTCTGGCCAGGAATTCTTTAAAGTTTTCTGATTCCCTAAAAGTGTGCTATGAGATCCTCCAAAAAAAACTGATCAGGATTTTTGGTTTCCATGAATTCTGAAATCACTGGAAGGTAGTAGAGTACAGAGAGCTAAATAAAAGAAAACCGATGATGGGGCACCTGGCAGGCTTAGTCTTAAGGTTAAGCGTCCAACTTCGGCTCAGGTCCTGATCTCGCAGTTCCAGGGATCGAGCCCCGTGTTGGGCTCTGTGCTGACAGCTGACAGCTCAGGGCCTGGAACCTGCTTCAGATTCTGTGTCTCCCTCAGTCTCTGACCCTCCCTGCTCGTGCTGTCTCTCTCTGTCTCTCAAAAATAAATAAAAAACATTTTTAAAAAAGTGTACCATGAGGTGAGGGATGGGGAGTGAGAAGGTGGAGCACGGAGGATTTTTTCTCTGGCGGAAGGTGTTGATAATGGAGGAGGCTACGCATGAGTGAAAGCAGGGGGAAATGGGAAATCTCTGCCCCCTCGATTTTACTATGGACCTAAAACTTTTCTAAAAAATAAAGTATCTTTTTAAAAAGCAGGTTTTAAAAAAGCTCTGTGGATTAAAAGGGATTTAAGAGCTTTTTGTTAAGAAGAGAAAATCACAGTATCTAGGGATGCACCGTTGGATGACGACAAGCAAGAAAGGGACTAGCTTAAGTCAGGATGAAGGTTACATTTCGGAGGAGGCGGGGAGGTGTGACTGAGACCAGGCACACAGAGGAGTTGGCCTGCTGGCATGGGGAGGGGGGGGGGTGGTTTCTTCATCTGGGTGGTGATTCCAAGTGTGTTTGACTTAAAATAATTCGTTAAGTTGAATGATCTTCGGGGCGCCTGGGTGGCTTGGTCAGGTAAGCATCTGACTTTAGGTCAAGTCATGATCTTGCAGTTTGTGAGTTCAAGCCCCACATCGGGCTCTGTGCTGAACGCTCAGAGCCTGGAACTGCTTCAGATTCTGTGTCTCCCTCTCTCTCTCTCTCTGCCCCTCCCCCACTCATGCCGCTCGCTCTCTGCTCTCTGTCAAAAATAAACATTAAAAATAATTTTAAAGTTGAATGATAGTCTATATGGTCTTTCTGTATGTCATTTATTATAATGAAACAGGTTTAAACAATACAGTATATCCATTCCCATTTTTTAAAGTGCATTACACACATTCTCTCTCCTTCAGTCCTTACAACAGCCCTGCTAGGTAGGTACTCTCTTCCTGTTTTAACGATGATTGGGAGACATTTAAGCTGCTTCCCAGGGAAATGTATGCAGTTAATAACAGAACCAAGATTCAAATTCGGGTCTTCTGAACCCAAAGTTCTTATCGACTTACACTGCCTCTCATTGTACATTCACAATGATAACAGAGCACATTTTACTAGGAGGTATTGAAATATGCTCCTTGCGAACCCATGGGGGTCATCAGGGAATTCAGCTTTAGGGACACTAAGCCCTGAAGAGGCCACTGCCACGCATGTCTCAGCCAGAAAATGGTTACAAGACACTCACCTGCCCCTCTGTTCCCTTCTCTGCAGACCCTCCCCAAGACAGTGGCAGAGAATGTGGCCCATCCTCTCCCCAGGCCACCTTCCTACAGGGACACCAGTACACCGCCACCAGCCTTAGGTCTGTGCATCCAAAGACCTTCAAGAAGAGTCAGGGTAGCGGACACCAGGATGTCAGTCCGGCGTGAGAGGGAAAATGTTGGAATTCTGACTCTGTCCTTTCCTTTTACTGCCTCTTTCCCCAGGACAAGTCTCCGGGAATGCTTTCTCCTTTCCCAGCCTGCTGTATACTCCCTGAGTCACGTCTCAAACCCCTCACCCCTCCTTTCCCAGCCTGCTGTATACCTTCCTGAGCCACATCTCAAACCCCTCAGCCCGTAGCCCCAGAGAAAACCCAATCCCTCGGCTGAGGAAAAGGAGTTTCAGTCTCTTTTCCAAACCTGAGCAATGATTTGGATCCAACTAGACATTCAGTAGGACTCTCCTTGCTCAGCCAGCAAATATTTACTGAGCACCTACAATAGGCTAAGGACTCTGAGGGTCTTCATCTCACTCAGTTTCCGCGTTGGGTTGGGTTTGGGGCTGGGGGTGCTTCAAGCCCCCCAAGGGGGGATGCAAATACTGTTTTTGATCTTCCCACCAGAGAAGCGGTACAGATGATTCCTCACGGGCACTCAGAGGTGAGCACACCTCGCCGGGACAGAGTCGATGTGACACTCTCTCATCTAGAGGAAAGAAAGTTTCTCCCACGAATCTGGCTTTGTTTGGCGCTTCTACCTGCTTAAAAAATTTTTTTTAAACCCCACATTTCTTGAATGTCCACTAAGCCCCAGGCACAATCCCTGGGGCTGGGAGCAGCAGTGTAAAGAGGGGGCACTGAACTCCCTCTTTTCTAGCAGGGAGTCTGGCAGACAAATGGTAGAAGATTCTTAGTCAGAGAACCACGTAGCCTCTCCCATTATGGCATGAAGGAGATTCGCCTCGTTCCTGCCTGGCCCAGCCTGGCTTGTGTCACCAGAGTAAGCACCCAGCTGTAAACGCTTGCTGTAACGGGCAGTGGTGCCAGCTCCCATCAAATAACTTTGATTCCAAGTTCCCCCAATGGTAAAGGGGAGGGGCTGCCACCTCTGTTAAAACCACAGAAGTTACATGGAAAATCATTTGAGCTCATTCCTCTGCTTAAACCCCACCCACAACAATTCCCCTCTGCCTAACCAATAGCATCCAGATTCCTGAGCTTGGGGTCTCGAATCCTCATCCTCTGGTCCCTGCCTGTATTCCCAGCACCTCCCTCCCCTCACCGAATCCTTACCCTCCCTTATGTCAACCTCCCCCTCAGTTGTCTGCAGGTTTTGAACCAGAAAGGCAAGCTTTCCCCTGTGCCTTGGACTTCACTCTGCCTGGCACACTTTAACCGCCAACCATGTTTGTCTGACAGCCTCCTTCTCCTCCAGGCTCAACTCAGCCCCGTGACACTCAGTCACCTGTGACACTTCCCCTGCTCCCTGAGTTCCCCATCCTCACCGAGTTAGGGATCTCACTTCTCCCCTCCCAGATCCCCATCTGATCAGATGAGCTACTGGGTCATGTCATCGTTGTGGTTTTTTCTTGTCTCCACCCCACCCCCTACAGGGTCTGTTGTGTCTGCTTCTCCCTTCCCTCTCTCTCTGGAACATACTGTGCTCTCTTGTTTCTGTGCATCCAGAACAAGCACCATGTTCGCAGATGGTTTTGCTGGAGATGAGAAAGAACTAGAAGGGCAGAATCCCCATCACACCCAACTACATCACTCACATGTGATGGTGTGCATACTGGAGTGTGTGTGAGTGTGTGTGTGTGTGTGAGTGTGTGTGCGCGAAAGAGGAAAAGGAAAAAGAAGCACATGTTGAAAGGGAAGGTGGACAAGTCCAATGCTGTGAAGTTACTAGTTTTCACATCACTGAAACCTGGTCATTATGAATCTCCTACTTTTTCTCTCTGCTCCTCTCTCATTTCCCTACAGTCTAGTTTCCACCCAGCAGTTACCGGGATCACTTTTTTTCTAAGATCATATCATTTTGCTCAAAATTCTGCAACGTCTTGCCATCAACGCTCTCACACAGAATACAGCCAAAGTCCTTATGATGGCCCTCCAGGTCCCATATGACCTGCCCCCACTGACGGCCTCTGTCGCTCCTACCTCACTGGCGTCCTGCACCAGCTCGCCCCTCTGCAGGGCACGCTCGTCCCCAGATGCATCAATGTGATCACACGTGGTTTTCTCAGTGAGATCCATCCGGACAGCCCCCTTCAACTCTGCCCCGCCTTCCTGCCTTGCTCGGCTACCGTATTGTTTTCTTTTTTCCATAGCTCTCTTCGCTTTCTATCCTACCAGTACTTTCCTTACATGTTTATCGTCCACTGCCTGCCTCCTACCCACCCCCACCCCCCTGCCCAAGGGCCCAGGTTTTTGTCTGTTTTGTTGTTATGCAGCCACTGATTAAGCCACCCCCTTGCTGCTACTCAATTGTATTCTCCCTTTTCTCGAGATTGTAATACTGTTAAGAACAGTACAGAAATCTTCACATAGATTCGATTACCTCTAAGAGTTGGAGTTACTTGATTAGATGGTGTGTATTTGCAAGACTTTTTCTACATATTACAAAACTGATTTCCTATCACACTTTTTGAATAGTATGTACTTATTGAGAAGGAATGTTACTCTCTGGTTGAGGGCAGTTTATAAATTTAAATGTATTATGTGCCCCAGCAATTCCACTCCTGAGAGTCTACCCAAGATCAGTGAAAACCCATCTACACAAGCACATGTTTATAAATATTCTTCATAATAGCCCCAAAATGGAAACACCCCAGATGTCCATCAACGTCTATGTCTGAGGACATAAGACGAGGTATTTTCCATACAACGGAATACTAGTCAGCAGTTTAAAAGACATGCTACACATTGGCACACGCTACAATGTGATGAACTTATGCTAAGTGAAAGAAGCCAGGTGCAAAAGACGACATGTGCAGGATTCCATTTATATGAAGTATCCAGAAAAATAAATTTATGTAGGTAGAAATCAGATCAGTGCTTTATCTCAGGCTGAGGGTGGAGCAGGGACTAACTGTAAACAGACACGAGAAATTCTTAGGGTTAATGAAATGTTCTAAAATCGGATTTATAGGGATGGGTTTACAACCCTATTTACTAAAATAATTGAAAAGCTACTTACAATGGATGCATTTTGTGGTATGTAGATCACATCTTAATCAAATTAACGAAATGGAGAAGAAACATAATCAGAGGGAAAGATTAGGAAGAAAATATAAAACGCATGCTGTGATTTTAAAAGTTTAAGAAATGTTTGAGATGTTGAGAAACAGTATAGCAGAAGAAAGGAAGGAAAGAAACAATATAGGGGCGCCTGGGTGGCTCAGTCGGTTAAGCATCCAACTTCGGCTCAGGTCATGATCTCACTGTTTGTGGGTTCGAGCCCCGCCTCAGACTCTGTGCTAACGGCTCAGGGCCTGGAGCCTGTTTCAGATTCTGTGTCTCCCTCTCTCTCTGCCCTCCCCCATTCACACTCTCTCTTCTTCCAAATAAAAAATGTTTTTTAATTTTAAAAAAGGAAATAATACAAATATTTGAGGGCCTCTTTTGTGATGGCTCGAGACTATTGGCAGATACCCCAAAGGTAAATTCATGAAGTTAAGTCACCTTCGCACAAATAGTAATCAATCGTGGCCTCTATACTGCCACCGTGTGTCCTCACAGGAGGGACGCGGGCCCGTCGCATCCTGCAGGAGTGAGCAATGGCCCACGCGGCAGAGGAAACCAGGCGTGGTCTCTGAACCTATTGTTATTCTTTATTTCAAGGAAGATTTTATGGGTTTTAAATGTTAAAATAATAATCATTATAAAGCTCTCAACTGTGGCTTCTATGTTTTCCAAAGGAATGAAAAAAAGAAATTTCCAGAGTGAGGTGGCTCTGTGGTGGCATTTCTGAGCAGGACTGGGTGGGGACAGGGGTGGGTGGCGGTTAAGCTACAGAAAAAGTCATTCCAGAGAGGAGAGAAGCAGGCAGCAAGGTCACACGGGAAGGCCTGGAGTTCCTCACTGCACACAAAATGTGTTCAGTATCTTGCATTTTAAGGACATTACTTTTTAAATTATATTCACACAGATTGGATTTATGTGCAGTTCTGTAGCAATGAGTCAAACGTGTAGGTCAGATTTCAATAAGTGATTATGGTTACACATCATTTTTCCTGTTTATATTTCACCAACCTGGTGCCTCATGATGAAAACCATAAGCAGAGTTACGAACACGTTTCTAAGGCAAACTCAGGCTCTGGGGCTGGACCCGGGAACCGAGTGGCCTTAACCGTCCCCAGGGAGGATGTAGAGTAAGGAAGGGTTGTCGGCTCCCGGAATTTCAGCACATTCTTCACACCCTCAGACTCAGAGATGGGGGGCAGGGCAAGGAACTGAGAAGAATCAGTGATTTCTTCCCAGTGCAGTCTCGGGGTCAGTGGTGGGGACTGTGGCTGGGTGGTTTACGGTGGGCAAACAGGGAAATCCAGTGACTGGGGGACCACGCCGCCTTGCCTTATTTAATTATGTGTGAGATTGCCGTTGCTGTATAATAAATGACCACTAACTTAAAGGCTGAAATCGACACCCATTTCTCAGCGCAGAGCTCTGTAGGTCAGAACTCCAGCATGGCAGGACCAGGCCATCTTGCAAAGCTCAAGTTTAGGTGTTGGGTGTGCTGTGTTTCTTTTTGGAGGTTCTAGGCAAGGCTCTGCTTCCAAGCTCCTCCCGGACACGGCTCACATTCAGTTCCTTATGGCTGTAGAACTTAGATTTTCATTTCCTTGCTGACTCTCAGCTGAGGCTCACTCTCAGCTCCTAAATGCTAACCACACTCCTTGGCCAGGAGGAGCCAAATCCTTTTTAAGGACAAGGTCAGGCCAAACAGGGATAATCTCGCTATCTTAATGCCAATTTATTTGGAACCTTAATTACAGTTGCAAAATCCCTTCAGAGCAACATCTTGATTAGTGTTTGATTGAACACCTGGGAGAAGGTCTTCCTACACTAGGGCTGGGAGTCTTGAGAGCCGTTTTAGAATTCTGCCGGCAGCAAATTACTTAGGAAGGATTCTTCAGTCTAGCAAAGTGATCTTCAGGGTCTCGCGGTACCAACCCCTAATGGATGTTCTGGAAATTGGTGGGCAATTGTTTCTTCACGGTAGGGACAGAGGGTCGGTTCCACTGGCACTTAGTGTCCAGGGCCAGCCTGCCCGATGACAACCTCACACAATGAGAAATTGTACAGGATCCTCTACAGTCTCGGACATCCCTCGAGGCACTCAGGTCAGTGAAAAAGCTGTGTAACTTTCTGAATTTCAATATATTTTTTGCTCAGTTTTTGCACTGAAGTGTCCATAAATGCACTTAGGGAGTAAATTATTTCAAGAGAAATAATGTAGTTATTCTGCTGGGGACTTCACCAAGATTATTAGCCGTTTTGGAAATTCACATAAACACCAAGGCTGCTCGTGGACACTGAACCATCAACGTGCCGTCCCTGCCTCCAGCTGAGGTTGTGGCTGCCCCTGTCACGGCGTTTTTATGTTAAATACAAGCCTCACCCTACTGCCTGTCTCCTACTCTAGGCTTACCTGAGCATCTACCTGTTGAACATCTAATCTAGTTCTTTTATTTTTCCATTATTACAGTAGAGCTGACACACAGTGCTACATTGCCTCAAGTGTGCAACATAGTGACTCGACAAGTCTATACATTATGCTCTGCTCACCACAATGTCGCTACCATGTATCTGTCACCTACAACTGTTATTGAGTCTATCTCCTACGCTGCACCTTTTACCATACTTTCTTTCTTTTAAGTTGCTTTTTAAGATTACATGTGTAGATAGGTTATATCAACTATGAAGTTTCAGGGTAGTAAAGGGGGCATCACAACAAAGTGGTTATAATAAAGGGCCTAAGGTCTCCAGTATGTACTTGCTGAAGCTGTGATTGACCAAGAAAATGAGCAGTGGAGCTTCTGATATATAAACTTGCAGAAATATAAGGGATTTCTTATTATTTTTTTAATGAAGAAACTAAAACAAACAAACAAACAAAAAAGGGAGTCAGTTAATGTCACCCAACTAGCTAATGTCAATGTTGGGACCAGACCCAGTACTTGTAATAGAAGGGTCAAACGAGTCTTTATGAAACTACTTGAAAATAAAATTAACAATGTTTACCTGAAGTGTTAAGGAAAATGCTTTCCTAAAGATCTAACAATTTAATATGATACAATTAATTCTGCTTTTTTTCTAATATTAAGATTGATTTGGAAGCAAGGTTTTACTAGATGCAGAATTGATTGTAGAATTGGTTACCTCACATTAATTGTACTTGGGATAATATCTAACTCATCATTGGCAGATGAAGTATTTATTTAGTGAACTTGTGATTTGAACCTATTACCGCTTATTTTTACTTATTTTTTCTGATAAAAATAAATAGAATCTGGGTAAAAAGCCTAGTAAGCAATTCAGAAGGCTGGCTTTGGCCAATCTACATCACGGCTGGTTAGTCCAGTCCAAAACATTGGCCCAAAATGAAGCCCAAGTGCAATCACACTTCTCCATTTGCCCAGAAGGGCCAAGACCCCGACAGCAATCGGTTTTTCTTCCTGACTCAATTTTGTTCAAATTTACTCAACTACAAACTTGCCATAAGTTTTCCTATGCTGCCACCTACTGGAGACAAGCAGTATAATTTTGAATAAAGCTTTTGTCTTTTATTCAATGTGCTTGGATGTGAAATAGAGAATTTAGTCTCTCAACTTGGTCTTAAATATCCAAATGCTGAAAATTTAAAGGTTGTTTTCTGTAATGCCTGGAGATACTTTCATGTCAACCAAAGCAAACAAACCTATGGATCACCATTTGCAAAACACCCCTTCCATTCTTAGAAAAGATACAGTTAAATCATGAGTCCCTTCTTAAAAATCCCCACACTACAAGAGGGTAAATACATTGATACTGTTCATGTCTTTATGTAAAATGAAATGTACCTACCCCTCTCACTGCAAAGAACAGGCGCCAATGGTCTAGGAGCCACAGTTTAAGATAACTTTTAGGAAAAATTGTTTTGGAAATGGTGCCTTTTCCCAGAAAATGAGGTCTCGTCTCACTTGGGCAATGAGCAGAAAAGAACACATATTACCTTAGGATTTTGCATGGGAAAAAAGAAAGAAGGATAGAAAGAAAATAATTGATGATAAAAATGAAAACAATAGTATCTATTGTATTCCAGGCACAATCCCAAGAGCCTCAAAAGTCTTTTCATGTGATTCTCACAGCAAACCTCTGAGGAAGCACTGAACCCACTCTGCAGATGAGGAAATCAAGCTCTGGAGGCACCCAGCTGGTATGGAGCTGACCGCACAGGCTGCCGCCCTCAAGTACAAAGCTATGCTGTCCCACTGACAGCAGCATTGCCAGGAGCCAAAGCCAAAGCAGCCCCCGGGGCAGTGTAGGTAATTTTATTTTTTAAAAATCACAGCCAAAAAGAGCCTAAGGGAGGCGTGACAACTACATGATTTGCGGTATCCTGGATAGCATTCTGGAACAGCAAAAGGGCATTAGGTGAAAACTTAACAAATATGAATAAAGTATGACTTTAGTTAATAATTTATCAATAGTGGTTCATCCGCTGTGGTAAATGTATCATACCAAGGTTAAGATTTTTTTGTAGTGTTTATATCGGAGAGAGTGCGCGCATGAGCGTTGGGAGGGGCAGAGAGGAGGAGACACAGAATCTGAAGCAGGCTCCAGGCTCTGAGCTGGCAGCACAGAGCCTGACGCAGGGTTCGAACTCACAAACTGCAAGCTCATGACCTGAGGTTGGACACTTAACCAATTAGGCCACCCAGGCGCCCCGGTTAAGATTATTTTTAAGCCTGTTTTTTAGAAAACGATTAACACTATGGAAAACATCTGATTCCTAAGAATTAGCACATTCGTATAAAATTTGCTTTTGAATCGGTTTAAGACTATTGATTGCAAACATACGCAATGAAAAGCAACCATCAAATGATTTAAGTTATCCAAATCCAGAGATTTTGTATCAGGAGAAAACATCATGTATACTGTTTATTCTGCTGAGACTTCTCTACTTCTCTTTTTCTTTTTTCATGAAGATTCACTTACACACACACTCCTCAACCCTGTATTCATAGTTTATGTTGCAGTAGCACAATTGCTCAGCTCCATGTGGCTTAACTTCGCTTGATCAGCTAAGATAAATCCTGTGGGACGGTCCTCTCATTCCCATCCTACAGGACCGCACCAGACAGTCTGGCTACAGGCGATTCGCAGCAGCGCACTCTGAACAGGTTGTTCCTCGGCTGATGCCAAGTCAAAAAATCAAACAGGAGGGGCGCCTGGGTGGCTCAGTCGGTTAAGCGTCCGGCTTCAGCTCAGGTCATGATCTCACAGTCTGTGCTGACAGCTAGCTCAGAGCCTGGAGCCTGCTTTGGATTCTCTATCTCCCTCTCTCTCTGACCCTCCCATGCTCGCACTGTCTCTCTCTCTGTCTCTCAAAAATAAATTAAAAAAAAATTTTTTTTAATTAAAAAATCAAACAGGAGAACAACTAGGGGCTATTATACAAATGAGTCAAGATCACATCACTCGAGGGACAGAGAAAGTCACTCTGCCAAATTAGCATGTCAAGTCATTATTTAACATGACAGGCTGTGTAGGAAATTGAACATATTCCAAATAATCAGAGGTTTAGGAGAACATAAAGATCATTTTTTAAAGTTCTAAAATAGCCTCAAAATGGGAGCACCTGGCTGGCTCATTTGGTAGAACATGCAACTCTTCATCTTGGGGTCACGGGTTCGAGCCCCACCAGGGGTGTAGAACTTCAATCATAAAGAAACTTGAGAGTAACCAGCAGGAGCTCAAGGCAGATTTCTAAGTCCTGGCGGAAAAGCTCGCTTTTTTATTATGAACAATAGGGTAGTTTTATAAAGCTTGGAAAATGACAACATAAAGTTAAAATAATCCATAATCTAGAGACAGGGACAGACCCATGTTTTTAAGAAATTACAAATTTCACAAGGTCGCACAGCCAAGGTATTGGAAGTGTAAGACCCTAAAGCTTAAACTTGATTCGCTTTAAGTTGGGTCTATCTATGCCCAGCAGTAATCAATATTGTGGGCTCTCAGAGCTAGGCTACTTGGGTTTGAATCTCAGTAATATCATTTACCACCAAATAATCTTAGCAAGTTGCTTAAGCTTTGCTGTGCTTTAGTTTTCTATTTGCAAAATGGAGATAATACCAATCTCATACTATGACAAAATTTAATTCGAAATACTGTTAAAAACTTAGCTATTATGGTCTTCTCTAAGCACACACGTATCCATGTTCATAAAAATATCTCACTCATTTTATGCATGAATAGTTTTCCATGTTTTGGGGTCTTTCAGACAGACCAAGTATTATACTTAATTGATGTGTAACCTAAAGATGCCCTCAGTTAGACATTTTGGGTGTCAGTTTAAAAAGGGAGATACTTAAAATCTATAAGGAACTCACCAAACTCTACACCCGGAAAACAAATAATCCAGTGAAGAAATGGGCAGAAGACATGAACAGACACTTCTCCAAAGAGGACATCCAGATGGCCAACAGACCCATGAAATGATGCTCAGCGTCACTCATCATCAGGGAAACACAAATCAAAACCACACTGAGATACCACCTCACACCAGTCAGAGTGGCTAAAATGAACAAATCAGGAGACTATCGTTGCTGGAGAGGGTGTGGAGAGACGGGCACCCTCCTACACTGCTGGTGGGAATGTAAACTGGTGCAGCCGCTCTGGAAAACAGTGTGGAGGCTCCTCAAAAAACTACCAGTAGAACTCCCTTATGACCCAGCAATAGCACTGCTAGGGATTTACCCAAGGGATACAGAAGTGCTGATGCAAAGGAGCACATGTACCCCAATGTTCATAGCAGCACTGTCAACAATAGCCAAATCATGGAAAGAGCCTAAATGTCCATCAACCAACAAATGAATCAAGAAGATGTGGTATATATATATACAATGGAGTACTACATGGCCATGAGAAAGAATGAAATCCGGCCATTCGTGGATGGAACTTGAGGGTGTCATGCTAAGTGAAATAAGTCAGGCAGACAAGGACGAATACCATAAGTTTTCACTCATAAATGTAACAGGAGAAACTTAGCAAAGGACTATGGGAGGGGGGAAGGGGGAAAGTAGTTGGGGAGAGGGAGGGAGGCAAACCATGAGAGACTCTTGAATACTGAGAACAAACTGAGGGCTGATGGGGGAGGGGGACAGGGGAAGGGGCGTGATGGGCACTTGTCTGGATGAGCACTGGGTGTTACATGGACACCAACTTGACAATAAACTGTAAAAGAAAAATAAATAAAAAATTAAAAGGGAGATGCTTAACATCAGATGGCTCTGCCTGTTGAAAGCACTAGAGTCATCTTCAAGGTCAAAGACTAAAAACATTTTAAAGGAAGAAGGCAACTGGACACAGATCTTTGACAAATCCAAGATGTCCGTTCAGAAGGCTTGCTGGGAAAACAGGCGCATACCGCCTTCCCATGGAGCACAAAGTCAGTGGTACCCCTTGGAGCTGTGCGTGGCTGAGGCCTCGGGGAGAGCAGTGGGGAGATGTTGGTACTTGGAACTTTCTAGAGGCACTTTCCCAACATCCTCACTATTGTGTCCAGTGTAATATTAAACAATGAAGATGTGGAAGGGGGTGTGTAATTCCTTTGCCCAAAGTTACTGGGAAACAGAAGTGAAAGTCAGAGACAGGTTTGATAAACCCTAAAGCCTGTGATACTGACTCCCCACCTATGCTGGCTACCTCTGGGCAGTCAGTCCCCAGTCTAAGCCCAGTTTCCCTCGTGAATGGCTGTCAGGCTTTGGGCACGTAACCTAACCTCTGTCCCTGTAAAACTGAAATTTCTTTGCACTTCCATGGGTGGGACCACCCACACATACACTAGCTACCACATAACCTTTCATGGTGTGGCATGCTAAGGTGTGTTCGTTTGGAAACACTTTAATAAATATGTTTCTCGTACACAGAGTATAAAGGCTTATAGTTACATTTAGTGACATAATTGGTATTTCAGAGGCCAAAGGTGATTTTTTTTTCCAGCTCGTGTAAGTAGGAAGGAGCCTTGATTTGCTTCCTGTCCCTTAAGTCCTTCTTTGTAGTGATTGCATAGAAGTCACACAATAAGTGAGAATTCAAACCTCGTCCCTCTGGCTTCAACCTTAAGGAATTAGAAGTATCTCAATTGTTGGTGTGTTGGGTTTTTGTTTGTTTGTTTGTTTACATTAAAAGGAGGTCAATAGTCATGATCATTTTCCTCCAGGACCCAAAATATCTTTCACTTGGGAGTTGGAATCGGAAGTGTTACCACCATATAACAATCAGAGCTGAAAAATGTAAGGCAACTGAGACCCAAATTATCTGAACTCCTGGCAACAGAGCTTTTCTGTGAAGACCACAGTTAAGAGCATGGAGTTTCTTCCTCGTTGTCCGTAATCCCTTTAATCAGCGAGAATCAGTTATAGCCAAGTATCCATTGTTGAGAATGTCCCATATTCTTCAACAAGCCTGCACATTACATATTTATGTATCTTTATCTGTAAAATAGTTAGGCTTAACAACAAATGGCAGACATTTGTTCAAAAAAATCCCTAATTTCTGGAAAAGCAGGAATGGCTTAACAAAAAGCCCTTACATTTATAAGGTGAGTCAAGTAGGCAGGGGACCAAATGAATAGCTTTCAACGGCCAATGCTAGAACAATTTGAACAAAATGTACCATGGGATTACAATCCAGAGTATAAAATATCTGTGAGTTCCTACTGATTGAATAAATAGGGGAGAAGAGATAAATCTCCCTTGGAAGAAGATTCCAAATAATTTATACTTCACCCTAAAGGAGAGCATAATTCAACTCCCCCCTCCAAAAGTGTGGGCTGTGCATGGACTTCCTTCCAGAATGTATATGAAGGGGAGGAAAGTGGGAAATAACATTACAGTGAAACCCTGACAAATGTCACCTCAGCCAGGCGATCAAGGTCAGTACCAACAGTGATAAACCCTGTTGATACTGTATATGAAACCTTTATATGAGGTGATGAAAATGGCAACTTTATCCCTGTGGTCTTTTTCCCCCAAAACACAGAACCCTAGTCTAATTATGAGAAAAACACTGGCCAAAGCCCAGTAGAGGGGCATCATGTAAAATATTTGTCAGGTACTCCTCAAAATTGCCAAGTCCTCAAAACCAAAGTCTGAGAACTTGTCAAAGCCAAAAGGAGCTTAGACATTACAACTAAATGTATTATGGTGTCCTAGATGGGATCCTGGAATAGAAAAAGGGCATTAGGTCAACACTTAGGAGAATCTGAATAAACTAGGGACATTAGTTAACAGTAGTATCAATTGTTGGTTCATTATCTGTAACAAATGTTTCCTACTAATGTAAGATGTTAATAGGAAAAATGGATGAGAAATATGGGGCAACTCTGTAATAGCTTCTCAATTTTCTGTATATCTAAAATTGGTCTAAAAAATAAAGTTTAAAAATCTTTTAAGTCTATTATGCTAAGTGAAATAACTCAGGCAGAGGACAGATGAAAACCATGTTTTCACTCATAAGTAGAACAGGAGAAACTTAAGAGGACCATGGGGGAGGTGGAGGGGGAAAATAGCTGGGGAGAAGGGAGGCAAATCATAAGAGACTCAAACACGGAGAACAAACTGAGGGTTGATGTGGGTGGGGGAGAGGGGGAAATGGGTGATGGGCATGGAGGAGGGCACTTGTTGGGATGAGTACTGGGTGTTATATGGAAACCAATTTGACAATAAACTACAAACACTAAAAAAAAATCTTGGGGCGCCTGGGTGGCTCAGCCGGTTAAGCATCTGACTTCAGCTAAGGTCATGATCTCACAGTCCGTGTGTTTGAGCCTCACATCGTGGGCTCTGTGCTGATAACTCAAGAGCCCAGAGCCTGCTCAGATTCTGTGTCTCCATCTCTCTCTGACCCTCCCCTGCTTGCACTGTCTGTCTCTCAAAAATAAATAAAAAACATTTAAAAAATAAAATAAAAAATAAATTTTAAAGACATTAAAAATTATTTTTAATCTTTTCTAAACCTATATTAAAAGAATCTTTTAGGTCTACAGATATATAGAGTAATACAGATGTACAGAAAGGGGTACCTGGCTGGTGGGGTTGGCACAGCATGCAACTCTTGATCTCAGCGTGAAGTGTGAGCCCCACACTGGGTATGGAGATTACTACACTGGGTGTGCCCCTTACTTGAGGGGCACTTGGGTGGCTCAGTTGGTTAAGTATCTGACTCTTGATTCCCACTTAGGTCAGGATCTCAGAGTTCGGGAGACAGAGGGCCCCACTGGGCTCTGTGCTGATAGCACAGAGGCTGTTTGGAATTCTCTCTTCTCTCTCTGCCCCTCCCCAGCGTCATCCTGCTGTCCTCTCTCAAGATAAATTTTAAAAAATTAAATCAAATCTTGAAAAACAAATGTATAGAAAAACAGTCTGGAGACACAGTGAACCAAAACTATTTTCATAGTCCTTTTCCTGCCTGGGCTGTGGGAATTGCTTCTGTGGAAGACATAAATGTGGAACACAAGGAAAATAAGATGTATTGGAGGGGAAGGTAAAGGAGAAAATAAACCCCAGTTTAGGCTCATCCCTTTATCAGCAGAAAAGTTTTATTTCTGTTAAGGACAAACAAACCACATCCAAGGCCTTAACTTACAGACACAAACCGAAGTGGCCACTTAAAGCATTAGCTATTGAGGTACGGTATGGACACTGGGGACACCGCTTCGCCGTCTGAAGCTTCTACCAAACTCTGCTCGGTCGACAGCTGAGCCCTGCTCGTGCCTGGGTGTGGCTGGGGGGAGAGCGGGTCTGCAGAACCAGAGGAGGACGCGGTGGTCCACGAGTACTGAAGCATTTAGACTGCATCGTGGGGACAGGTTTCACGCTGAAGGGAAGAGGGGGGACAAAAAGCGACGTCCCTCCCCCGGGGCATCAGGCTGCCTTGCACAGCGCCACAGCAGAAAAGCGGACCTCCCCTTGCTCACGCTCAGTGAATTCTCTGCAGACCTTGGCAGCATCCTGCAAGGAGAAAGGTCATTACTATCTAAGCGGCAGCAGCTCAAAATGAAGTTTCAAAGGGAAAGGAACAGTAGGGTTCAGAGGTCACCCTGGTCAACTTCAAACCTCTTGTTAAACTTGAAAACCAGAGCTGACTTAAGACAAACATCAGGTGATGGGAAAGACAGGAACCCACCACACGGACTGGACTTTAGAAGCTTTGACTTCTTTATTCCTCCCACCAAATACTCTGGGCTTCTCCCGCCGTGTGCCCGGTCTTGTTAACAAATAACACTACTAGCACTCTCCTCCTCAAAGCAGAACAAGATAAAAAATGGATCCTCTCTCCCACATATGGGGGCCTAAGAGAAAAGTTCCCTAACTTGAAAATTCCAAGTAGACACAAATTTCTTTCAAGCAATCTTTTTATAAAACAGCCTGGTTTTCCAGGTGCAAATGATGAATTCTTACTGATGGTGGAATGACATGGCTTACTAATTCTAAGGCCTCGGTTATAAAGATTGGAAAGAAAATTCACGCCAGTGTTAGCTATTTACCAAATTCTAGGGTTTAAAAGCCTTGGCATAGTAAATATCAATCACTGTTTAATCTGTAAAAAAAAAAAAAAAAAAAAAAAAATTCAAGTGGGAAGAAGACAGCCCCACAAACCATATGGAACATGACCTTTAAGAGGACAGAACAGTCACGGAACATCAGCTCCCAAGATCCAAAACCAATCAGCTCCGGGAGTTTGGCCCTTAGAAGGCGTCAACCACCCCCAGAGTTTTGCTCCTACGTCAGAACCACTTGTAAAAACTAGAGATTCTAGATTGACATCTACCTATTTCATTCTCTCTCCTAATTCTTAATATACGGATATTCCAGAGGTTCCTTCCCAAACTGACTTTCTGTTGGGCCCACGATGATGGACATCACAGATGTGTGTCTCAAGGGACAGCCATCCCTCCAACGAGCAGGGACCTCACTTCCTTCACGCTCACAATTCTCAGATTAAGTTCATGTACTTTCTCACCAGGTTAGCAGTAATTTACTGTACAGTTTAGACAACCTAAACCAGCTTTAACCACATACACCAGCAGCCTTACTTAGGATAAGAACTTCCACTAAGATGCTGGTTTATATTCCATTTAATTTTAAATAAGGTTCTAAACAGAGTAGTTTTTATTGTTTTAAAACAAAGTTTTTACCTTCCCCATACCTCATAAATTCTACTCGGAGTAACAGTTTTAACTTTCCTCTGTGGGCACGTTTGATGGTACTAGCAGTGTTTGATAGAACAGTAAATACCTAGACCTCAGCAGAAAGACCAGTCTCTCCCCCAAATGGGGCAGAAGCAGAAGCTCTTCCTCTGTTCTCATGCTGCCCCGTAAGAAAACTCAGACTCTGCAAATCACCTCAATTTTGCATTTCTAGGTCTAGCGCTCATTCCATGTTACCGTTTCCATACACTCCTCCTAAATCCCAGAAGGAGCTCTAACTGGTGTCAGGTGTGTAAGGCGAACTTGGCACAGTGACCCTCCCACCTACTGCGGCATAATCGGGCCACTAGCACCTTGAGGTCATGAGGTTAGGATGTTCCAAAGTCAGGTCTTTTATACAGAAAGGCAGTATTGAACAGAGGCCAGGACTGTCCAGATCCGAACCACAGTTTTGCCATTTAAGCCACTGACGACTCGAAGCATCACTCAACTTCAGTTTCCTCATCTGGAAATTGTGGATACAATACCTCAGAGCCTCGTTAAAAGCACACTCTAAAGTCTGGAAGTCACTTAGAACAGCACAGAGGCACACAGGTCGGCAAACTGCAGCCTACTCCCTGTTTTTATGAAGTTAAGTTTTAATAGAATATGGCCGCACATTCACGGAGACGCGGGGTATGGGCGGCTTTGCAGCCCTGACAGCAGAACTGGAACCGAGCATCCCTCACTCTACACACTTCATCTGACTGCACTTCTTGGACACGCGTTTTTACAAAGACAGAGTCTGTGCAAGTCTCTCGGCGCGATTGTTCAAGAGCATTTGTTCGCTTTGCGCTTCTGTGTCCCATTTTGGTAACTCTGGCAACATTTCACACTTCTTTTTATTGTGTTTGTTATGATGATCCGTCATTGGGGATTTTGACGCCACTCTCAGAATTGTTTCAGGGTCTGTAAGCCACACCCACACAAGACAGCGACCTTTATATAAACCTTGTGTGTGTGATCTCACGGCTCCGTTGGCCAGTTTTCCCCCCTCAGGCCTCCCTATTCTGAGACAATATTGAAATTAGGCCGGTTAGTAACCCTACAGTCACCTCCACGTGTTCAAGGAAGAGTCCCACGTCTCTCACTTCAAATCAAAAGCTAGGAATGATGAGGCCTAGTGGGTTAGGCATGTTGAAAGCTACACCTCCTGTACCAAACAGCCCCGTTGTGAATGCAAAGGAAAAGTTCTTGAAGGAAATTAAAAGTGCTCCTCCAGCAAACACAAGGTGATAAGAAAGCAAAACAGTCTTCCTCCTGGTTCGGAGAAAGTCTGAGTGGTCCGGATAGAAGACCAAACCGGCTAGGCCAAAGCCCAATGAAGAGCAAGGCCCTAACTCTCTTCAATTCTGTGAGGGCTGAGGGAGGCGAAGAAGCTGAAGAGAAGTGTGAAGCCAGCACACACGGACTCAGGAAGCTCCGTGAGGAAGGCGCCTCCGGAACACCCAAGCGCCCGCAAAGCGGCGCGTGCTGACGCGCACCTGCAGCACGTTATCCAGAAGATGGGCAGGACCGGTAACGACGGTGGCTACACTGAGCAACGGGTTTCCAACACAGAGGACACAGCCTTCTACTGGAAGAAGATACCAGTTAGGACTTTCATAGCGAGAGAACTCAACAGTTGGCTCCAAAGCTTCAAAGGACAGGGTCTCTTGTTAGGGGCTAATGCAGCTGGTGATTGGAAGTGGGAGCCCAGGCTCATGGACCGCTCTGAAAATCCGAGGGCCCTGAGGTAGGTCGCATCTACTCTGAGCTCTACAAATGGAAAAACAAGGCCTGGACGACAGCACATCTGTTTACAACATGGCTTACTGAGCATTTTAAGCCCGCTGTTGAGACCTACTGCTCCGAAAAACAGATTCCAAAGTATGACTGCTCACTGACAATGCACCTGGTCAGCCAGAGCTGATGGAGACAGACAATGACATTAATGTTTTCAGACCAGCTGACCAAACATCCACTTGGCAGCCCCGCGAATTAAGGGGTCATTTCAACTTACACGTCTTATTTAAAAAATACATTTTGTGTGGCTTATAAGCTGCCAACGATACGGATACCTCCGACGGAGCTGGGTAATAAACTGAAAACCTTCTGGAAAGGACTCACAATTCCAGACGGCATTAAGAACATTCCTGATTCGTGGGAAGAGATCAATGTTAACATGAACAAGAATTTGGAAGAAGCGTATTCCAACCCTCACGGGTGACCCTGAGGGGCTCAAGACAGGGGAGGAAGTAACTGCAGAGACGGCGGAAACAGCACGGGAACAAGAATGCGAAGCGGAGCCTGAGGATGTGGCGGAGCCGCTGCAACCCCAGGGAGAGCGAGTGTCCTGAGATCCACTCCTGGTGAAGATGTTGTGAAGATTGTTGAAATGACAGCAAAGGATTTAGAGCACGACATGCACTAACTGACAAAGCAGTGGCAAGGCTGGAGGGGATGGATTCCCAATTTTACAAGAAGTTCTGTTGTGGGTAAAGTTCTGTCAAAAGCATCGCAGGCTTCGGAGAAATTGTTTGTAAAAGGAAGAGTCAATGGATGTTCACTGTTGTCTTATTTTAAGAAATCGCCCCAGCTACCCCACCCTTCAGCCACGGACACCCTGATCTGTCAGCAGGCAGCAAGATGGAGGCAGGACCTCCGTTAGCAAAAATAGGACACCTCGCAGAAGGCTCACGTGATGGTAGCAGTTTTTAGAAATAAAGTATTTTTCATTAAAGTATGTACACTGTTGTAGACATAATGCTTTTGTACACTTAATAAACCACACTCTAGATATAACCTATCTTTTATATACGCCAGGAAACTCAGAATTTCATTTGACTCACTTCATTGCAATATTCCCTTTATTGCAATGGTCTGGAAGAGAACCCACAATATCTCTGAAGAACGCCTATACTCACAACAGAGCCAAATACCTCACAAGGCCGAGAATATTTTCTCCCTGGTTCTTTACAGTAAGTTTATCAGCCCTCCATCTGCACACAGCGAGCACTCAGAAAACATCAGTTATTAGTACAAATGAAGAACTTTTCCCTTAACAGCACTTTTTATTTTATCACAGTGAAGCAACTTTCCTTTATAACAGTAAGTTGATTCAATTCTAGAGACAGGTTTTCAGGGTGAAGGGGCCTAGGGTAGCCTATCAGCCCTTGTCCAGAATTAAGAGGTTTCAGTAGTGGAGCACCTGGATGACTCAGTTGGTTTAAGCATCCGACTTTGGCTTAAGTCATGATCTCGCAGACCACAGACCGTGGGTTCGAGCCCAGTGTCAGGTTCTGAGCTGTCAGCTCTGTCTGGAGCCTGCTTCCGATTCTGTCTCCTTTTCTGTCTGCCCCTCCCCTGCTCATACTGTGTCTCTCTCAGTCTCTCAAAAATAAACATTTACAAGAAAAAAAAAAAGAGGTTTCAGTAGTCATTTTTAGTAAGATAGTAATCCTAGATCTTAAGTTCTTAACGAGGCAGGCTTTGAATCTGCTTGTCTCGTCTTGTCACAGTGGACCAAGGGAGAAGAAAAAACGGAAGCTGACTGCCTAACCAGAATCCACAGTACGCTCCCAGTAAGACTGACCCAAATCCAGCGGTTTGACAAGAATTAGGGAAGGCTCTAGTTCCTGTTCCTTGAATGTTAGCTATGATGTAACTTGACAAGAGAACAATGGTCACCTTAATCCCACAGGGAAGTTTAGCAACAGCTTTCAGGCTAATTCTAACCATAGGCTAAAGTCAGCACGAGAGATGGATTAGTCAGGGCGCTCTCAACGATCCTGCTTAAAACTGTTTCTTATAAAATAAGGTAAACAGGCTTACCAACATAATCCTTAAACCCTAAAGACTGCTATTAACCCAGGTGCTGGCCACACTGAAGAAGTATTATTGGCACTTTAGATGATGTAGCTAAAGAGACTGGGCCCTAACTGAAGACGGTTCCGAAGATTACCTGCAGCAAGGAGTCCTCTGAGCTGGTGCCATGGTTTACCGGAAAAGGCATTCGTCCGTCTGAAACAAAGAAGCCAGGCGTGTCAATTTCCCCACAGATTTTCTGGCTACAGCTTTCACCCAGCCTAAAGGGCAGTTTCAGGTCCAAATACCACTTCCCAGAAAGGAAGGCTGGTGAGAAGCAATCGGCTGGAAATAAGGTTCAAATGTTCCTACGTATCCATCCCGGGCAATTCTAATCCAAAGCAAGAGGCCCACACAAGCCCAAAGTAGCCGCCCTAACAGAGAGGCCTGTGCCCCATCTCCTGGGCAGGACCCCGGAGCAAAAGCCAGATGCGGCCTCTCAGGTACAGGGAGGGCGGACACAAGAAGGAATCCTTCGGATGGCACTGCCTCTCAATGACTGCCAACTGGGCCCACGTCTGCTTTGCTTTTATTTGCTCATAGGTTCCTGACTTGAGACAACATAGCTACAGGCCTTCCTCCGTTAATGCAGAGAGGGGAGGACTCTTCCAAGACGGATAAGCTTTCCTATTGCCACAGACCAGCTAAGGGAAGTTATCCCCCAAAGCATCCAGATTCTTTCTATACACATGAGGTCACACGCATTTTCTTTTTCCAAAAGTATTCCTTGTCAGGTTGCTGCTGGTGCCGCTGTAGTGGAAGGTGGGGAGAGAAGTCTGACGGGAATGCCCTCAACGGGCACGGATCTCTTTACCCGTGTGGGACTAAAGCCATTCCTTCTGCAGGTCACTGGCTGATTGGGCGAGAGAAGTGCTCTGGGCATGACAAAGGAGTAAGTGCCCCGGTGGGAACACCCTGTTGTCCTGGCTTCCCGAACCAAGACCCTTCATAAACGCAAAGTACCACAGGTCACACACAGCACTGTGGGAGATGCAATTCCTCTGAGAACGCGTGCAACTATACTGGGTTCCCAAAATGGACAAACTCACCAAGTTCATAGAGATGGCCATCCACGTTGTTAAACAGAATAAAATGAAAATTCACTTTGTCATCTACCTGAAGAGTCAAAAATATTTTTGAAGATGAGTATTTATTGTACTATACATTGCATCAAAAAGTTTTTTCTTCAGCTTTACTGAGATAGAACTGACCTAATGTTGTGTAAGTTCAAAGCGTGTAAGATGCTGATTTAATACCCATATTCTGCAAGGATTTTAAAAGCAGAGCTTAATTTGTTAAAAATAAATGGTCACTAAGTATAATGTGCTTGAACGGGTTTGCTTATGTACTACTTTACACTGGTGTAGCTAACACATATGTCCTACATAACAGACAATGTTAGAAGACTCTTTTAATACCTTCATCTATTAAGGTAGATATAGCGTAACTATATGAACTCTTATGACTTTTTACTCAGAAAGAAATTCAGGCTTAGGGAGGAGAAGTATCTCACCCAAGGCCAAGACTAGAAAGCGGCAGGGTCAACTCCTGTCATAAAGGCACGGATAACCAACGTTAATCTAATTAACAGTTGACTGGAGGCCTCTGTTCAGATTAATGGTATATTTAAGTCTTCTAGAAACCGTCAGTCCTCGCTCGTAATCTTACTCTTGGCCAAGTCTGTGAGAGAAGTATATGAAATGCTCAATTTCCAGGAGTAGTGTTACTGTCTTACAATCATTTGGATCTAAACAAAAAACCATTAGTTTGAATTTACTCAAGACTACTTTATTGCCAATTAGATTTCTGAAGAGCCATTTTTATGAATAGGTGTAGTCAAAGCATTATTCCGGTAGAATCTTCTGGTGTTAACAGGCCTAGCTGGCCGTGGGTGGAAACATCTGCCATCTTCAGCTAAGAGGTTCTTGTCTGTTTTCAGGGGAAACACAGACGGCCCCTGGGCAGCCTGGCTGATTTGTATTTGCAAGTATTTACCCGACATTGGCCTTCTTGGGCCACAGCATCATGGGCTGCCTGGATGGCCTGCAGGAAAGAGAGAGTAATTAGCACCAAAACCTCTGCAGGAATTGAAAACTGATGCTCTAGGGGTGGTCTCCCTACCTCATTCTTCTCAAAGCATTTTGCTCGGTCTTCAGGGGACAGCTTCTCCGTTTCAGAAAGAAACTGTTTCAGGACGGATCCATCCTCTTAGGGAGAAAAAAAAAAGTATACCAGAATAGATAAAATAGTGCAAATGGGTGCACATTGGCTGCCGACTTCAGCTGTCACACAGCCAGCCGTGCTGAGTGACTTAACTCTTCACTGTGGCCTCGGAGGGGCGGAAGAGCCGTCCCCACCTCCCTCAGCCGCTCCTGGCAACCACCCCCCTTCTACCGCATTCAAGTCAGAGAACTCTCCAGTCCCCCAGCGTGCCGAGCCTTCTCCTGCATCTCCTCCCTGCTACCCCGACCCCCTTTCCCGCCCACCTCACACCGCCCTCTCAAATCCCTTATCGTCTCTAGTTCAGTGGTCATGAATTTATAACGTGTATCTGTGAGATCTGCCATCCATAAAGGCAGGGACTGTCGGCCTTGTGGGTCGCTGTTATCTACAGCACCCGGCAGCACACAGTCCTACCTGGTGCAACTACTTTCTAGTCAACAGTGTTCAAAGAAAGAGGTTTTACTTCAGGGTAGAAAATGAAATCTTCGTAGTATGGTTATCCAGGTAAGGATTAACTTAAGAATCTTTTTTAAACAATTTTTAAAGTAGGATTCATGCCCTGCGCAGAGCTTGAACTCACAACCCTGAGATCAAAACCTGAGCGGAGATCAAGAGTTGGGCGCTCAACCGACTGAGCCACCCAGGAGCCCCAACTTAAGGATCTCAAGAAATGGAAAGAGCCTTATAGTCTGGCCCAGAGACAAAGGACCGGCTGATGGTTTGGTAAAAGCAGTTTGTCATTTCTCAATATGGTAAATCTAGGAGACTGAATCCATAGCTAGAGTAAGAGCAAGTTATTTTCAAAAGACTGCATTTGAACTTTCAGCTCTAAACTAAAACACATTTGTTAAGTGAAGACCACTTAAAATTTGGAAAGGATAGGAATCCTCTTAACTTTATGGGGACGGCTAGGACTCAGATTACATCTTTAGCATGATCATGACCTTGGTTACAAAGAGTTACAATATCCCTCTGCCCTCCCTAACACAGTACTCTAATGGGATACTTACTGTAGAAGAAATTAACGATCAAGCGACAATACTCTTTAATATGGCAAGTCAATATTCAAAAAAGTAAGTTCTAGAAGATTTGGATTATTATGGTCAAACAAGTTTTCTTGTTGTTGTTAATTTCAAAAGTATACTAGCAGGGGAGCCTGGGTGGCTCATCAGTTAAGTGTCCGACTTCGGCTCAGGTCATGATCTCGAAGACCGCGGTTTCAAACCTGGCCATCAGGCTCTGTGCTGACAGCTCTGAGCCTGGAGCCTGCTTCAGATTCTGTGTCTCCCTCTCTCTCTGCTCCTCCCCATTCATGCTCTGTCTCTGTCTCTCAAAAACAAAGATTAAAAAAAAAAGGTCAAAAGTATACTAGCAGGAGTCTTGGCCACACTTACCTTGTTTAAAAAAAAAAAAAAAGGACTTGACCTGCTATATATAGGCAACCCATGGACTGTATTAGCTGAATTATTTAATTCTTAGCCATTCCCATCCATTGTCTAAATCAAGAACTGGCAAACCACTGTACCGTTTTTTGTGTTATTGGAAAACAGCCACTTCCATTGGCTTACATCTGGCTGCTTTTGAACTACACAGACAAGAGACCAAATGGCCCTGAAAACGTAGAAGACCTACTCTTACCTTTTAAGAAAGTTTGTTGACCCTTGGCCAGTATCCTATATTATGCCACGTATCTTAACATAGCTCAGTGCTATTAATTGTGCTTCGGACAAACTTCAGAGCTGAGACTCCTTTCTTCTATATCCTCCCCACCGTTCACTGGAGGAGAGCTAAACACCCCTGAACATGACTTTGTCTGCCACTGAATCTTTCACAACATCTTTGTCCAGTTGTTCTAGGCTACTTTGGTTCTCTTGTTGCTTAGGAGACCCAGAACCATTAAAGACAGGTCCTCGGTGTTAGTATCTTATGGCTTAACATCATCTCCCAATTCTTCCGAATTGTGGAGACCTGAGCAGGGGCACACGGGCATCCGACGGCTGGCTGGCTGCAGATGGAAGAGCAGAGGCAGCACTAAACTGCGTCGCACTCCCTCCTCCCCCTCCAGGTAGGAGGTCCTCCAGGAAGAAGCTAGACCACACTTCTTAGAAAAGGAGTTTCCTTCCCTCAAAGGAGAATCGGTGTTAATTCGCCTACTGATTATAACCAGATAAGTACGTTTCAAAAATATTGAAGGCAAAGACTTTGCGGAGTAGACCCCCTGGGGGTTTTGGAATGACGAGTTACGGTGAACTACAGGTCAACTAGAGGAGGACTATCCTCAACACCCACTTACCAAACTCCAGTTTGTCCTGGTTATTGGCCACCGCGTGTATGAGTCCGACGGTGCCACAGGAGTTCCCGATGGTCTGCTTCATGAAGTACACCTTAGGACTGACTTCCTGTCCCTTCAGTTCTTCGATCTGTTTTTTCCTGAAGTTCTCATGCTGTGAATTTAAGAAACATTTTTGTATCTCAAAATGAAAATGCAAAGAACTAACAGATGGCAGCACAGCGAGTTCTACCACCTACATGGAAACCCAAGTGGGATGTGTGAGCAGGAGCCTCGGTCCTAGGTGTTGGCCAGTGCCCAGAGAATGGCCTGTCTGCCTTGACATCCACGTCAGCCAGTCTGTGGGGTTCTAGGAGGCTCTGAGACTCCACCCTGATGCTGCAGTGCAGTAATGGCCTTGGACGTTGCCCAAGGATTGGTCTAGACACCACTGCAACCTTTTAGCTTGAAATGGTTGGTGTCCTGAAGAAAAACACACAAGTTCACTATTTTCTTCCTTAAACACCACCAGCAACTATATTTCACCTAAGACCCCAATCAAGCTTTGGTCAATTTTAACGTCCAATAAACACACCAGCCAGTCTATATCTTGATATTCTTTGACGTTCTACTTCTATTTTGTCCGAATGTACTTCGAAAACAAATGGCGAAACAAGAATTAACTGCTGAAAGGAGCAATTTTTTAAAAAATTAACTATTCCCTCATTCTTTTGGAAGGAAAGACAACTGGTCTAGGGTTCTGGGCTGTGATTTCACAAAATCTTCTCATCCTACAAGAGCAAAATGTGACACTTGTTTTTCCTTGCAAACTACAGTTTGAAGACAGATTAACAATGGGGCGGGGGGAGTCCTAAGAAATCAAAATAGGAGTAAGATTAGGGATAGTTTCCCTCCAAGAATCCATTTGCTCTTTGAACAGTAATTTAGTGGACTTGTCTGGACCTTTTGCTAATGAATTTTAAACCTTAAAGGTAGGACTCCTCAGTTACAAGCAAGGTGCCAATGCTATAGAAACAGTTTAATTTAGACACGACACCGGAAGTAGATTTCCAGTCCCACTGCCTTTCATTACTACACACATACCTGAAGCTTAAGCCTGCTCTATGATACCATCAGAGGAATAAAAGGTCTGGTTCCACCACCAATTTAAGCTCCAACTAATAGGAAGTTCTAGCATCAAAGATCTACCTCACCTTTGCAACGTGTTACTCATGTACTTAACGATTTTCACTTTTCTAGGTTAAGGTTTTTTTAATCGGATAGCACCATTCTTTAGTTGTGTGAGCTCTTGCATGAAAATACTTCTGCAAATATTTCATTATCACTTAAAAATTAACGTTTCAGAGGGGATCCAGTTAGGATTTCATAATCTTCTCTTAGACAAAACGAGATGCTTCCTAAATTAACATCAGCTTGTTTGGAAATCAACATAAACTTGACTTTCAGTGTTTAGCGTCACGGAACAGGTGCTCAGTACATCTGACTGCCCCAGCTGGAGCTGAAGGATTATGAAGTACTGAGCTTGTCCAAACCAGAACAGTTCTTTCACAAGAGCCGCCTGATCCAGCAAAAAGCAAGCAGTGGGATTCTGAAAGACAAACGCGATGCACCACTGCCTCCCAGAGGCCTTGCCTGTGATGCCGCTCAAAACTTCCGAGTCATCATGGTTTCCTCTAATAAGGGCTCTGCAAGAAGCTCCAAGGAGAGAGAGGAGACGGTGTTTGATTCCGTCAACAGGGAAGCTAATTTGACTTGCAATTACTTAGCAGCTCTGTTCTACCTAACAATAAAAGACAGGTCAGTGGGATTACCCTGATAGCTTTAATGAAGGTTCTTAACGTACAATACTAAACCCATTTACTAGGAGGAACGCCTGGACCTTCCCATAGGGCTTAATAATTTATGCTGAGGATGCTTCTAGAATACCCGCCCTCAGTATGGTGCTTCAGTTAAGCTTACAGTGTTTGGAATGATGCCCCAAATGCTAACCTCCCAAGTTTTCTCAATGCAGATTTCACCACTCCCGAATCAGCGGTCAAGTGACAGCAATCGAAGATAGACAATGTCATGCTGATTAGTGGGATTTCATACATCGCAAGACAACAATTATCCCAGCTACCTTTTTATATCTGACGCTCAGTCTTTGAGGTACATACATCCATGCACACTTGTAGGAGGAAGACCATCTAAAGGGAAATGAAAAGGTGTTTCCAAGACTGCTCTAATACCCACCTATTCCATTTAGCTACAAGGTCAGAGAGGAAAGAGGATAAGAAAGGTGGAATGAGGTCCCCACGCAGGAACCAGACACAAATGATTAAGCTCTTTTTTCAAAGCACATTGGGGAGGTTAAAAACCAAGTGTGCATGTTGTAGGGAGTGGAGGGATGGGAAGAAACAGGAGTCCTCTGGAGACCCAAGAGTAGGGTGTAAAGAACCTATTTGTGTCCTCCTGTGGTCTAGGCAAGCCCGCCTCCCTCCATTTTACTGCAAGGTGGGAGTCTGAGAACCAAACAATAAACTGACAGGTCACAGCCCTAAAAGGGAAACAACCAGCCATTCCCTGGAGTGGAGGCTCTGAAAAGCATAGGTTCAACTTAGGAGTAGGAAGAGTTCCTTCTCCGGACCGGATAACTGAGATAATGGAACAGAGATGCTGCTTCTCCTTTGAAATTGAAGGCAGTGCTGGATGGACGAGCGAGCAGCCAATAAATTCTGTAACAGCCAATGAGTAGGTAGCACGACAGGGAGGGCTTCTCACCCCATCCCCCGCAGAAAGAGGGTAGTTTTGCAGGTGTGGACGCCCAGGCCGGGAGGGAAGGGAAGCCGGGTGTCCACAATCCTCAACATCTCACTCGGTTTGGGAGCAGCCCACACCGTCCGAGGCCCCACGCCCTACCTGGGCCGTGAGGGGAAACAGCAGCAGCAGCGCGCAGGCGGGCGCTGGCACCGAGCCCAGGGCGTCCTCCTCCAGCCCCAGCACGTCCGCGAAGCGCCACTGGCCGGCGACCCCCAGCCGGGCCAGCACCTGCAGAGAGGAAACAGGGCGGCCAGGCGCGCGGACACCCTCGAGTCACGGGCACCGGCCGGGCGGCGGGGTCGCCCCGGCAGCCTCGGCGTCCCCACCCGAGCCCCGGAGGAGTGGCGGCCTGCCCCGCCCCCCACCCCCGCCGGCGCAATGACACAGCACAAAGCGCGGCCCACACGTGGCTACCGCGAAGTCCGGGCACCCGAGTCCGCGCGGCCCGCGCCACGCCCTCGGGAGCCGGGCCCGCGCCCGCGTCTGCGCGAAGCCCCCTCCTCCCTCCCACCGCCGGCGGTTCCGCACAGTCACCTCCCGCCCCCGATGCAGGGACGGAGGGAGGGCGCCCGGCCTGCGCCCCAGCCCGGCCGCCTGTGGAGCGCGCAGGACGCCGCCAGGTCCCTGCGAGACAGTCGGAGACGTTGTGCGCCTCCGCCTCGGCGCTCCCGGGGGAAGGGGACGGAGGCGGCGCGAGACGCCACTCACTTTGTTCAGCATCTGAAAGGCAAATGCAAAGAAAAAATACAAAAATAAAGCCAGTCATCGATGCAGCTACTTGGCGAGGGCGGACCCTCAGCCCTGCGCTCCCCGGGCAACGGTGCACCTGACGCTCACCTCGGGGTTAATCTCCATCGGCTTGAGCTGCATCTTGGCGAACCACTGGAGGAACCGCTACCCAGAAGAAGAGGAAAAACAGCAAGCGGAGCCGCCCAGGCTGCAGCTATAAAGCGCCGGCCTGATGCACTTTAGGTGGCTGCGCAGGGGGAGCAGGGGCAAAACCAAGCGACGGGGAAACGGTCAGTCGCTGCCAAACGGGCACGAAACCCCCCCATGCGCTGCGCGGAGTGGTACGGCCGGGCCCCCAAACCTTGCAGTCTCACTTGCTGGTGAGATAATCTGGTGGTTGTGGAGATGGTTTTTGTTGGTGGGTGTTCCTTGAGCGTATGGAGCAGTCCTTTAGATGGACTCTAAATTTTTTTGCGAAGTTTCTGGAAACCTACCTTTCTTACCATCCCAATTACCCGAGAGCTCAGGGTTTCTGAAGCGTTGAGAAAAAAGCCCCAATTCAACAGGTATATATTTAGTATGAATATGAATATATGTCTCCCACATCTTGCAGCAGTTTGCATTTGACCTTAGACAATCCGTCCTCCATGTTAAATCAAACCAATATCGAGCTTCGTTTTTCATTGATTGCCTAGAATAAAACAGGCTGGGATCGACACGATATTGTATTAGTAATGCTGATGTAATGTGACTCCGGGGGAAGAATTGGTCAGTCGCGGGGAAGCTGTAGAAACCTGGGGAGATGTGACCGTAATATAGCGCAGACGGCAGCCGGTCCGAGACTTTAGGAAACGGATCCAGGGGAAAGACAGGTATGGTTTCGAGACAAGAGGGTGTAAAAGGAAACGTATTTTTAAAAGAATGGGAGGCTTTGAAAGAATAAAATTCTGAGTTCACAGGAGAAGGTTCACACTGAAGGAGAAAGGGAATGCAACCGAAGGAACCGCTGTTCTCTAATGATCTCAGGTGGGGCTTGTTTTTCCTACCAGCGGCTTCAAAAGATGGAGAGAAAAAGCGTCTGCGGGAGAATGAATAAAAAGAGGGACAAAAATCTGTAAGAATAGTGTCAGGAAAAGCTAAACCTCAGAATGAAGTGGGGCTTGCAGTAAAGAGAAGGTTGTTTTTCTTTTTCAATATGCTCATAACTAATGATTATGGTGAAAGAATAGACTTCCCTCTCAGAGAGAAGAGAGGGAATCTACATTCTTTTAAGTTATTATCTCCACAGTGGATCAATGGACAGATCTTTTTGCATGTCATCTTACTCAATCCTTAGAGTATCCAATGGAAAAACCTGTTACTAGTACAATTTTACAGATTGGAATTTGTGGCTTAGAGAAGTTATTTAGCTTTTGAGCACAAAGAGAAATAAAACAGAAGTAAATCCTGGTGAATTGGGCTCTAGGAGCCCATTCTCTATCCGACTTAACACTAACACTGTATTCCACTTTTATCTTCTCCCATTTTTACCATTCGAAAAATGACCTTCACACAAAAAATGAGAGGGAAACATTAGTAAGAAGAATCTAATAAGTGAATTTTATGATATGTAAACTATGCCTCAACAAGTTGTTTTTTTAATAAAAAGAAGAAAACTTGCAGGGCGCCTGGGTGACTCGGTTGAGCATCTGACTTTGGCTCAGGTCATGCATGATCTCAAGATTCGTGAGTTCGAGCCCTGCATTGGGCTCTGCTGTCAGCACAGTGCCTGCTTTGGATCTTCTGTCCTTTCCCCTCACCCCTCAAAAAATAAGTAAAACATAAAAAAAAAAAAAAACAACTTGAGAGTCAAGACAGGTGAATAGGTGGTACAAGAACACCAGGCTATGTTGAGTGAGTTCTTGCCTTTAGAGATGAATGACATCCCAATTTACTTTAATTGTTCAACAAATACTGATTAAGTACCTACTCTGTGATGGGCACTGAGCTTAGAATTGGGGATGTAAGGGTGAACATGGTAAATAAACCCAGAAACTTCCCTCATGGAGCTTTATCAGTAATAAGAGTCATGGGAAAGAGAGTAAAGCTCAGGAACTCATTGCCTACTGGAGAGGTTTAGGAAGGCTTCCTGAAGGAAGTGACATTCAAGATAAGGGCTGATTGGCAGGCAGGAGTTAGCAGGTGACAGTTATTACCAAAATAAATAGCAACAATAGTCATGAAAACACTAGGGAAATCTCTGTGAAAGACATTCATTCATTCATACAATAAATATGTATGAAGGGCCTCCTATGTGCCAGGGAGCATCCGAGCAATGAACAGCACAACTCCCTGCTTACCAGGAGGTGCCAGAGACTGGACAAAACCACATCTTATCCTGAGCTTTGAAAAAGGCGGGGGAGGGGCATATTGCTGAAACTGCCGCCTGGGAGATTTGATATCAGTCATTAGCAAAATTCTAGGAGTCTTAGAAAAAATAGAATGGTTGCATTTAGAACAAATTATGCCAGCCAGCACTTCTCTTCTTTTCTTTTGGAGTCACTGGCTAGCCAAACAGGCAAAACATTGCCCATTGTTCTTCGTGCTGCCTGGGTTGGCATCAATTGATATCAGAGTAGAGGTGGTTTTATATCTTACTTAGTTATTCAACCTTAAAAAAATAAAAGTGCTGCTGAAATGAGGAATTTCAACCTCCCAGCCACCTAGCGATGGTTTTAACCCTTTGGGGGCAGTTTTATTAAAGCAGATGTAGAGCGCATCCATGCACACAAGAATAAACAATCTTGGGGCGCCTGCGTGGCTCGGGTGGTTGAGTTTCTGACTTCGTGGGTTCAGTTCGTGGGTTCCCACTCTGTGTCGGGCTCTGTGCTGACAGCTCAGAGCCTGGAGCCTGCTTTGGATTCTGTGTCTCCCTCTCTCTCTCTGCCCCTCCCCTGTTTATGTTCTGTCTTTCTCTCTTCTCTCTCTTAAAAATAAATAAACATTTAAAAAAAGAATAAACAAAAAGGCAGAATTATGAGATTTAGAAAAATGAGTTCAAAATAAAACGATGAAATTTAATAGGCATATTGGTGATGATTGATTGTACACCCCTATGAATATACCAAAAGACTAAATGGGTGAACGTATCTCAATAAAGCTGTTAAAAACTTAGTAGGGATATGTATGAAGCTACTCCTGCCAATTAGCTGGTGCAGTTTATATTCAGTTTTTCTCTTTTTAATCTACCAGAATCTATGGTTACAGAATTATGTAATAATACAGGAAAATATCAAATGAAAAGTCAACATGGCAGTTATACTCACTTAAACATGAATACACATGAGGCGCCTGGGTGACTCAGTCGATTGGGTGTCTGACTTTAACTCAGGTCATGATCTTGCACTTCATGGGTTGGAGCCCCTTGTCTGTGCTGACAGCTCAGAGCCTGGAGCCTGCTTCACGCCTGCCTCCCTCTCTCTCTGCCCCTCTCCCACTCCTGCTCTGCCTGTCTGTCTCTCTCAAAAATAAATAAGCATTTAAAAAAATACATACACAAAGGCAAGAACACATTTTTTCAATGACAGAAAAACATTTTAAAAAATCAGTTAACACACAGGATAAACATAGAATAGACCTGTTATAGATGGAGAAACAAATCAATGAATGAATAAGTAGTCCTTCATAAATAAACATGCTGTTTCTGATTCACCAGCAGCAGGATTTCTTTTTATCATAAGTGTTATTTTTCTAGCAACAACAAAGGTTTGGCTTGGACCCTTTAAAATCTCCCATCTGAGGGGCGCCTGGGTGGCTCAATTGGTTAAGCATCTGACTTTAGCTCAGGTCATGATCTCATGGTTTGTGGGTTCGAGCCACGTGTTGGGTTCTGTGCTGACGGCTCAGAGCCTGGAGCCTGCTTTGGATTCTGTGTCTCCTTCTGTCTCTGCCCCTACCCCCCCTCCTCAAAAATAAACAATAAACATTAAAAAAAATCTTTAAATCTACCTTCTGATAATTCTGATGAATGACTTAATAAAACAGAAACTCGAATGTGTTTGGCAGATCAATTCTACAGTGTTGGGGGAGTCAATCCCAAAGGCTCAGCCCTGAGTTTATTCCACCAGCACGCATAGTGGTTATGCAAGCACCAAATTCCCTGCATTAAATCCTTTCTAGTTAAAATACCTAAAATAGTTTTGGACTCCTGTACTGGCATCCTGCATGCATTTTAGGTGAATCACAAAAATGTAATATTTATTGTAATATTCATCTGAAAAGCTGTATGTTCTTTTATATATGTATAATTAGAATGTCAAGTTTGTGATTTTACCCGTATTAAACCTTTGGGCAAATCTAACCTGTACGAAGCAAATAGTATCACTGGTCTATAAGGATATTGCAAAAACTGTAAGAGTCATTCACAAATCTCAGTGATAGAAAAACTCTGCTCTAATGACAAAAGAGCTTTACTGGTTGAAGGGGTAGAATGTACAGTGTATTTATGAAGACAGGCTACCCAAATATTTTGAGTGGTGGGTATTTCCAAAGAAGTTACCCAAGAAGGGAGATGAGGAAGGCAAAAATAATAGCTTTTTTTTGTTGTTATACACAGGACATTGCATTTCTTATCCTCATACCAATTTTTGGATATCTATGTCTAGACTGATTTTGCAGGTAAGTAAACTGAGACTCCAGAGAAGCTGTTTAACTTGTTAAAGTTCACATAGCTATTTAGTGTCTGCAGTTCAACCCAACTTCATTTGATTTCAAAACTTGTGCATGTTCAACTCTTCTGCCTGCTTCCCTCTATGGCCCAGCCCCATGGACCTTGGTCATTACCACTAGAAATAAATATGAAGTTCAGCCACTGAGAAGAAAGAACGGAAATCATTTCTGCAATGTCCAGGACCAGAGCAGGTCACTCAACCTTCTGATAAGCTTGGCTCACTTGGAGGTCTAAGAGTCTAGTTTGAATTTATAATTAGCATGACATTAATAATTGACAGAGTACTTCCTCAACATGATTTTCAAGTTACTAGACGATGCCTCTGTCAATAATATGCCCCCAGAAGTCAGGTTCTGACATCCAGAGATTTTAAAGTTAAAAATAACACAAAGAAAGATGATGTATAATGCAAATAAACTGCCCTGCTTAGTTCCCATGGCAAAATCAATTTCCCTCCTGTTTCCTAAAAGCAATTCATTTACTGGGTACTCACAAGTATATCTGAAGAAAGATAAATATGAAGGAGGAGAAAAGAGGTTCTCATTGATTTATACCTTACATATACTCATATATTTGTTCTTTGAGTACCTACTATGTGCCAGACGCTATACTAGGCTACCTGGGTTGGGGGTGGATAGCATATGACAAACATCAGGTATAAACCATGTTTTTTAGCTTTTTAAGATAAATCATCAATTTAAAGCTGCTTTTCAGAGGCTCCTGGGTGGCTCAGTCAGTTAAGCATCCAACTCTTGGTTTGGGCTCAGGTCATGATCTCACAGCTCATGAGTTTGAGCCCCACATCTGGCGTGCTGACAGCAGAGAGCCTGCTTCTGATCCTCCCCCTCTCTCGGCCCCCTCAACTTGTTCTGTCTCCTCTCAAAATAAGTAAACTTTCTTCAAAAAGCTGCTTTCTGGGGAGGATGGGCAGGGGACCCAGGGTACCAAATGTATTTATCAATTGTAAACATTGTTCCTTTTAAAAATGTTTAAACATGACAAACATGTGCATCTTAGAAAGAGGGAAATACTGTTTTGTATCAAATTCTTCACATTCGATTTGGGTTCAAGATAGCTAGCAGCATGCACTCAGTTTCCTCAACAGTGAAATGAAGTTTGCATGAACTCGAAGATTTCTCTCAGTCCGGCATATTAAGGATCTTGAGCAGGAAAATAAAAGATACATAGACCAAATCATATAATAGCTTGGGTTAAGTCTTCCTTGATCTCTAATTTCTTAATTTTAGCCATTAAGCCCCCCCCTTTTTTTTTTTAGTCAGTAAGTCTTTTTAATATCACGAGGCTAATAAACAAGATTTATTAGTTAAAATCAGCTTCTGAAGTGTCCTTTAGAGCTCTTTGGTATGTATTTCATTTTACCAGGAGTTTAGGTTATGAGGAATATGATAAGCAGAAAAAATTTAAATCTATAAATATGCCAGGAAGAAATGTTTTCTTGAGAACACTGCTGAGTCTTAAACTAACCAAGCACTTTTTTTTTTTTCAGAATCCTTAGAGTGAACAAATCAATATATAGATGTCTAGTGCCTTGGTTTTACCTGGATATTTAGCTTCAGTGGCCTAAGAATATGAAACAATTTTTTAAAAAAGAACATCTGAATAAGTCAAACTGGAAAAAAATCCAAACCCTTCAACCCATAAATCCACCACCCTAAGAAATTTACAGTTTCATTTCCCCACCTTTTCCTCCCAGGATTTGGCCATTTATGTAGCAAACTCTGCTGGGTTCCTAACGAGAATTTACCCTCATCCTCCTTCCCAACTGGCTATCAACTGTTCTAACCCCAGCTCCATCCTGCTCTCTCGGACCACAGCTCAAATCTATTTTCTTTTTGGGAAGATGATGGGGGAGGAGGAGAAAGGATGGGCTTGTCCTTGGACATCTTCATTGCCTCTTGGGAGACCAGCAGTGTTTCAGAAAGTGTCCTGTGTAGCGTATCAGTAGACCTTCAGTGGAAGTCTGAGCACCAGGCCAGCCGTAATGCCAGAAGCAGATCTCCTGTTTGTTTCTTTTTCTCGGCTATGACACTGTCCCTAGCAGCTCCTGCTCCCTGAACACTGCTCTTGTGAAAACTGACCAGAACTGAGCCTTATGCCTGTCTCAGGGGGAGGACTCTCGTCACTTAAGGAGAATGGGAAGCACATTGTATGTCAAGAAAGAAAAAAAGAAATCCGAATTATATCTCAAAAAGGACAAATTGAAGAAACACATTTATCTCTAAAAGGCAAAAGAGCAATAAATCCATGCTTAAATATAGGCAATGAGGGGAGCCTGGGTGGCTCAGTTGGCTAAGCACACGACTCTTGGTTTTGACTCAGGTCATGATCTCCTGGTTCGTGAGTTTGAGCACCATGCTGGGCTCTTCTGACAGCTCAGGGCCTGGAACCTACTTCGGATTCTGTGTCTCCCTCGCTCTCTGCCCCTCCCCCACTCACACTCTGTCTCTCTCAAAAATAAACCTTAAAAAATATTTTTAAAAAGTATAGGCAATGAAACTGCAGAATATCATGGACAAAGAGAGGGTTCTTAAAAAAAATTTTTAATGTTTATTTTTGAAAGAGACAGAGACAGAGTGCAAGCTGGATTAACTACCTCAAGAATATATAAAAGAAACTTCTAAATTATATAATTAAACAAAGAAAAAAATGATTCAGTAGATGATCTGAGAAAAAGGATTAAAATAATATTCAGGGAAGGCATGTATGTAAATCCAAATAAATAGTATTTGTGTATATAATAATCATGGCTAGCGTATAGTATTAATAGCAGTATTAATAAAAGTATAGCCGTGGGGCACGTGGGTGGCTCAGTTGGCTGAGTGTCTGACTGTTGATTTCAGCTCAGGTCATGATCCCAGGGTCATGGGGATCAGCCTCTACCCTGAGTGTGGAACCTGCTTAAGATTTTCCCTGTCTCTCTGTCTCTCTTTCCCTTCCCCCTCCCTCCCTCTGCCACTCTCCCCTGCTCCTGTTCTCTCTCTCTAAAAACAAAATAAATCCGGGGCACCTGGGTGGCTCAGTCCATTAAGTGTCTGACTCTTGATTTCAGCTCAGGTCATGATCTTATGGCTTGTGAGTTTGAGCCCCACATTAGGCTTTGCACTGATGGTGTGGAGCCCGTTTGGGATTCTCTCTCCTTCCCTCTTTCGTTGCCCCCCCCAAAATAAATAAATTTTTAAAACCTAAAAATAAAATAAATATTTTTAAAAATACAATAAAAAATATAAAAACTAGCAGTGACATTCTGTTCTGCGTAATAATACATATGATGGGGAAGTAGAATGAGAACACGAGTATTGAGAGGTCCTTCTATTATCCTGGTAGAAGTTAAGAAATTAACTTTAGATTTTGTTAAGTGAAATGATCATGATAACATCTCAAGGCAAATTAGTAAAGAAAAGAAAAAATATATAAGTCCAAATAATTAAGTAGAAATAGAATAAGGAAAAATACATATAATCAAATCCCCAAAAAGGTAAAATAAGAGAAAAAAAACCAGAAAATACAGGATAAATAGGATTAACAAGATAATATAGAAAAAAGTCCATATAAAAAATCATACTAAATATAAATGGACTAAACTTAGATGTTTTATCAAGTTAGATTTATTAAATTTTTTTAAACATTTATTATTTTTGAGAGTCAGAGACAGAGCAGGGGCAGGGTAGGGTCAGAGAGAGACAGAATTGGAAGCAGGCTCCAGGCTCTGACCAGTCAGCACAGAGCCCAATGCGGGCTCCCATGAGCCATGAGATCATGACCTGAGCCAAAGACAGATGCTTAGCCAACTAAGCCACACAGAAGTCCCTCAAGTTAGATTTTTTAAATCTAGATATGTGCTATTTTTCAGAGACAGGCCTAAAGTATAAGGATACAGCAAGATAAAGTATAAGAATACAGCAAGTAAAAGGAAGGGAGAAAAGTTTTCCAGGAAAAATATTAACCAAAGAAACCTAGTATAACTATATTAATAACAGCATAACAGATTGTTAAGCAAATGTATTATTCAAGAATGTCATCCTTATGATTATTTAGTTCACTAGGAAAATATAACAAGTCTAAAATTGTATGCTTCTAAGTCCTCAAATGTGTAAAATAAACATTGATAGGATTACAAGCGAAAATAGACAAAGCCACTCCGACCATGAACCAACCTTCCTCAATCATTTATAAGTCAGGCTGACAATATGGTGAGGCGTATGGCTCCTAGTTAAAACGCCTCTGTGGTTTTTCACGCCTGACCATAGGCAGTTACAAAGGCTTCATCTGGCAGGCCTCCTGGGGAAGGTGCCCATCCCACACCCACACGGACACCAACGCACGGCAGCTTTTGAGGAGAGCGGCAAAGACTCAGGTCCCTCTGGCCAGTCATGCTCTTCATATACTGTATACGCATTCCCAGTCCTAGAGTCTTTATTTCTAGGTCCTTTTTGCTGAACCCAGGTCAGAGGTCTTCAGGTGCCCCTTTTGAGGCCTCCTTATGGGAAGCAGAGGAGGGAAATCTCAAAGAAACTTCTACCCAGGCTGACTCAGAATTTTTACTCCCTCCACGTCCTTACCCTGACCCAGACTCCATGGCACTTATTAGACTCTGGTTCCAGGGTTCTCTCAATAGCGAGCTGACCTCCACATCTGCACTGATGTGTTTGACCTTGACCAAGGTACTATTCCATCAGAGAAAATGGAACAGGAAGAGTCTGCACTTTCTTCGGTGTAACATCTTGCTTGTACTGTAGCATTAAGTGAATAAAGGCTTAGCTCTTTCATTTTTGGCACATTGCTTTAATCGGCTACTCTGAAACCTAGCATCTCTCTCTCTCTCTCTCCTTCTCTCTCTCTCTCTCTCTCTCACCCATTTCAGCTGGCTGAGCTCCTGACATATAAAAAATTAAACAAATTCTTTTGAACACCACAACTAACAATCTCAATCTAATGGACATATATAAAATCTGTACACAACCATTTTAAAATGTGCATTCTTCTCAAACATTTATGGAGTATTTACAAGGGTTGATTAAATGCCTAGTCATAAAGCATGACTCAACAAATTTCATAGATCAGTATTATGCAGACCATGTTTCCTAACTGCAGTGCAATTAATTCAAATACCAATAATAAAATGATAAATGAGACCTATAAAATTACCTTCAGATATTAAAATTCATACCTGTGTTGATAAATCTTGCTCAAAGTAAAACTCATGATTGAAACTTGAAAATGTTTATAACTGAACAATAATAAAAGTTGAAATATCAGAATTTATGAGATGCAATGAATGTGATACTTGATGGAAATTCCTAATACTGAATGCTTATATGAGAAAAGAAGAAACATGGAAAATCAGTGAGCTCAGGATCCAACTTAAGGTAGAAAAAGAACAACAAAATAAACTCAAGGCAAATAGAAAAAAGTAGGTAATAATGAACTGAAATAAATGATATAGTAAAACACAATAGAGACAATCAACAAACAAAAGTTGGTTTTTAAAAAAGATTAATAGGGGCACCTGGGTGGTTCAGTTGGTTGAGCATTGGACTTTGGCTCAGGTCATGATCTCATGTTTGTGGGTTCGAGCCTCGAGTTGGGCTCTGTGCTGACAGCTCAGAGCCTGAAACCTGCTTCGGATTCTGTGTCTCCCTCTCTCTCTGCCCCTTTCCCTACTCAAAAAGAAATAAATATAATAAAATTTAAAAGTTTTAAATTAAAAAAAGAAAAAATTAATAAGGGAGGGAGACAAAAAATTTAAAAGATTAATAAGCTAGGCCATGACTTGACAAGATTTATGGGGAAAAAAGAGACTACTACACAATATTAAGAAAGTAAGTTGGGAAAAAAATCCTATACATTATAGATTTAAGAGACAGTAAGAGAATACTGTGAACAATTTTAGTCTATTTAAAAACCCTGAGAAAAAATTTAAATCCTGCATTATGAAAGTAAAGTAATTTAAAGTAATTAAACCTCTTTCAATGAAGAAATACTCAACCTTAGATGTTTACCAGACATCCAAGGAGCAGACCGTTCTGTTCCTACAGACACAATTCCTGAGAAGGGAAAGGTGGAAATGCTGGCGGAAAAGGCAGTGTAAGGGCCTTTAAAAATGTACCTCTGTGTGAAAGCATTTTCCCAGATCCTCATTAACACTTTTTATTTTCCTTTGATTGTAGCCATCCTTGTAGGCGTGAGATAGTATCTCATGGTCATTTCGATGTGCCTTTCCCTGCTGACTCATGATATTGAGCCTCTTTTCATCTGCTTGTTAGCCATTTATATATTTTTTTGGAGAAATTTCTATCTACTATAACCTTTTGAATCCACTCCAATAATAGTTTTGCTCACAGCACTCCGGCAAAGGTGTCCGTGATGTAGCCACGTTTTACTTCAAGAGGACTTTTTGATCCTCCTCTTACTAGGATGACTCGTAGCATTCTGTCCCGATGACACTTCCGTCTCTTGGCATTCAGGATAGACCCTCTTCTGGGATTTTCCCCTTCCTCTCTGACATTCCTTTTCAGTCACCCATGTCATCTCTAGACATTAGATGGTCCCCACGACTCTGTGCTTGAGTATCTTCTGTTCTCTGTACTCAGGCCTTTGAAGACCTCAGGCAGCCCAGGGCCTTAAATCCCATCTCTATGCTAGAGACTCCCCGACTTCCATCTCCAGCCAGACCTCCCCCTGATCTCCTGTCCAGTGCCTACTTCACATGTCCATTTTGATGTTTAGCACCTAACTTGTCCCAGACTGACTTCCTGATCCTCTCACCAACTCTGCCCTTTCCATACTCTTCCCCGTCTGAAGTCCACCTCATTGAACTTTTCATTGCTCAGGCCAAAAACCTCAGCATCATGCCTGGGTCCTCTCTTGCAACCCCAAAGTTTGTCATCAAATCCTGGCAGCTCTATCTTGAAAACATATCCCGAACTTTTACCAGTGAGAAAATTATAGGGCAGTCATTAAAAATAGCATGCAGACATTTTATGATTAAAATATGGAGTGGAAAAGTGGCATGCAAGTCCTACGTTCAATATGCTTCCAACAATGTGAAATATGCTTCTAATAAAGATTTGAAAGAAAGTCACAGAACTAATATCCTAAAAAATCCACAAAGATATTTTTATATTGTCCCATATTTTTCTTTGAAAATATTTATTCAGCTATAAAACTGCTGGAAAGATTTCAGTGTTTATAATATTGACAGATGTCTGTGGAGTACAATACCATTTTATTTTTTATTTTTTTGTAATTATTTTTGTATTTTAGAGAGAGAGCATGCAAGCAGGGGGGAGGGGTAGAGAGAGAGAATCTTTTAAAAAATTTTTAGTATTTATTTGAGAGAGAGAGAACATGCGAGCAGGGCTTGAACTCACTAACCATGAGATCACGACATTCATGAGATGAAGTTGGACACGTAACTGACTGAGCCACCCAGGCACCCTGAGAGAGAGAATCTTAAGCAGGCTCTGCAGTCAGCATGAAGCCTGATGTGGGGCTTGATCTTTTGAACTGATCATAAGATCATGACCTGAGCTGAAATCAAGAGTCGGACGCTCAACCAACTGAGCTACCCAGGTGGCCCTGTACAGTTCCATTTTAAATAGTTCTGTGACATAAATAGGAAAGGGAGCTCATTTCTGGAGGCCCAGTTGTACCACATACTTTACAAATTGTTTTGCAATATACTATCTCATTTAATCCTCTGACTCTTTTAAAAACACAGCTTTATAAAGGTATAATTGACATACAATAAATGTTTAAGATATCTAATGTTTAATTTATAAGTTTTGACATATTTATGTATCTGTGAAATCATCACCAGATGGAGATTATGGGCACATCCCCCACCTAAAGTTTCCTTGCACCCCTTTATAATTCTTTCCTGCTGCCTCTCCCTGCTGCTTAACTCCCCCAGCAACCATGAATCTACTTTCTGTTACCGTAGATTAGCTGGTGTTTTCTAGAGTTTTATGTGGATGGAATCATATATTATGTAGTCTTTGGCTTCTCCCAAACAACCTTTTTATGTCTTATTCATATCTATGGTGGAAAAAATAGATTCATAGAAGTTATGTAATAAGAGGTGGCCCTGGACTTCCAATCCATTTCCGTCACCTCAATGTGTTGAAAGTAAAACCTCAAATGGTTCAATTAACTGTCATACCAGGAAGTGGCTGAAGTAGGACAGAAACCTACAATGCCACTCCGTTATTTACGTCGCTGTTGGAAAGGGCTTTATGATGACGTTTAGATTTTACTAAATCTGCATTTTCAGAAGTCCCAGCTCTGAACTGGACCTTGATGGTGGCCTTGGATGGAGGTCCAATATGGTATGTTCTGACAAAGCGTCCTTCAACACAGTTTCTTTCCACTTGTCACAATAGAGATATCTACCTGTATTGTGTCTTTCCTTCAAACTGCCTTGTGATTTCCATTGGGGTTTTGTCCTCTTTAGAAAAATACATGAACTGTGAACAGTTAGGTTCCTTCCCTTCTTCCTGTCTCTGCTTCCTCTTTTCTCCCTTCCTTCCTTCTGTCCATCCTTCCTTTTTTCTTTCCTTCCATGTTTCTTTCCTTCCTTTCTTCCTTCCTTTCTTCATTTCTTCCCTCCCTCCTTCCTTCCTTCTTTTCCCCTTCAGTTTTCTCTTTTAAAGATTCAGTTGCAATTTATCCTCATTGTCACTTTTGTTACCACCGCCTTATACTCTAGACTACCAGAGTTACACATGACGTTGGAGCAAAATACTTGGTTTGTGATTTCCATACCCGCCACATTGCTATGGCTTGGTTTTCGATTAATACATTTGTTAGGCTTATGTAATGCCTTTATATCTAAGAGAGCATGTAAATTTTACCGTGAACACCTTTTTCAGTATCTGCAAAGCTTAATTCATGCCTTAGGAGTTGTTTACAAATTGAAAAACAGGTTTATAAAGATACAAAACAGTTTATATAATAAGCAGTAAGATGATACTCTGAAAAAATATTAAAATTATTCAGTGCTAGTCAGAAAGGTGAAGAAAAGCCCTGTATAGTGTTTTAAATCACCTATCTAGAAAATGATTTTAATTGTGTACAACTATGGTATTCTATGAGTGTGCGCTTAAATATCAGAAACCATAAGTTTCAACTAAATTTTGAAGATCTTGGTTAGCTAACCTATGAAAAATAATGCTCTGTAGCCACTGGAGCAAAGTTTTTCAGGAAGTTCAAGGAACTGTGACAGCAGCTTTCATATCACAAATGCAAGCTGGAATGCTCTGGGGACAATATGTCCATATGAACATTCATTGATCCTTGAGACCAACTTATAAGATAGCAAGCTGAAAAGGAATAGGAATCATCTTTAGAGCCTGACTATACATGCCTCCTCTTCTTGGACTTATGCCCAGTAACTCAGCAGAGTAGGGAGATAGGACTAAACAATTCTTTAAATGATGCTGCTGATAAGGGAGATAAGTTAACCTCCGTCCTTTCTCCTAAAAAAATTCCAGATTGTAGATTTGAGTTTGTATTTATGAGACCCTAACATAGCATGTAAATCTTTTTTTTTTTTTAAGAGACAGACCAACTGTATGCATGGAAACTGGTGAATTTTTAATAAAAGAAATAAACAAAATGTAACCTTTACAAAGAAATTCTTCATGACTTCTATGCTTGTGAAACCTGATTGTTCTGACCTCTGATATTTTCAAACTTACCTTCTATTCATGCTTTTATGTAGCATGCCAGCCCTAAGAGATTATACACAGGGCACAATTTATAAGGGTGATGAGCGAGAAATAAATATAGCATGGTCAAGGGAAGAAGTCAATGTTTTCAGTTTAAAATATCCAATTGAAACACATGAAATCAAGAGAACAAAAGTGTAAAATGAACATTAGGGTAAAAGGTGGGAAATGAAATGTTCTAATTCAGGCCAGATTTCAACTCTTTTGTTGAAAGAGAGTGGCATTTTATTCTAGAGAACCGTTCCTGGATCTCTCTATTTTTATATGTCCTACATTCTATGAGCACAATAAGTGGAGAAGATACAGAATGAGCCTGCGTGAGGATATCGACATATTTTCCAATTACCTTGGCAAAGTTACTTCGTCTCTCTGAACTTTTCCCATGTGTAAAATGAGTCTGCTCACATTGAGTTCATGTATCTAGTGCTTGGCAAACAGAGAGCCCTCAGACATGAGGACTAGTACAAGGGGAAAGACTAAAAACATAAATTGGTTTCATGGATGTTTACATTCTCCCCTTTTCATGCCTTGGTTTACAGGACAAAGCCCATTTTCCTCTCTTGTTCAAAGGAGCCATCACTAACTGTCTGCCAATGCTCATCAAACTTTACTTAAGTACCCCTTCCATCAGAAGAACCTTGAACTCTGGGGGCCCTCAGTTTCCTGCCTCAGGAGAGATGTACCTTGTGAGATCATGTATTTCATCTTAAAAAAATTTTTTGCCCATTTTTTACTTTACTTCATAATAGATGTGCATCTGTTCTAATATAAAATATTCCCCCCCCCATGTTTTCTAGCACACTTGTCACTCCAGGAGGATGTGGGTTTATCCTACAATTTTTAATAACTCCTGGAATGTGGTTGCGGGTTCCCAGGGTGTGAAAACCCCAGTCAGAAACAGACTGGCTCCCAGCCCTTAGGAGCTGTCTAGTTAGAAAGAATGTGTGAACGCAGATCCTTTGTCTCAACCGGGGATTTGTCCTCTCTGAGGACCTGTAACTAGCGGGGTTTCACTTTTCTGGACGCTGCCTCCTCTCTCACGGGCATTTCCTTGTGGCTGGGTGTCTTGGGCAGGTTTTAAAGAAGCAGAGCCAGGGAGAGGAATTCAGTGCACCATGATTTGTTGATGGTAAAATTACCCAGGAAAGACCTTCTAAAGGAGGGAAAAGAGCCAAGCAGGGGTATGGTCTCAGGTAAAGTCTGACCTTGGCCTGATCCACAGGGGAAAAACTCTGAAGCATGAACCCTTCTGCAGAATTGTCCTCCCGTTATGACAAGGCTGCAGCCCCTGTATCCCAGAGTCAGTCAGTTGTTGGTTGTGCTGTCCTGGTGGCCTGTTTGTTCCATCATCAACGGCTAGCAGGTGAGGTTGGAGACCCGTCCGTGGATCCCTCCATCGTGAGCACATTCCACATCTTTGCTGTACAGTGCGTCTCCTAGCTTTACTTGTGCTCCCCTTCCAGGAGGAATCAAACCATCTGGAAGTCCGCGGATAGTAATGCCGGATAAAGCCCTGTAGACAGAAAAGGCAACCCATCCCAGTGATACATGTCTATTTCTATCAAGATAAACTTCCATCTCTGGATGGAAGAGGTTCAGTATAGTCAACACGCTACTGCATGACTGGTTGGTCTCCTTGGGGAATGGTGCCTTATCAAGGGTTCACTAAGGAAGGCCTTCAAAGTGCTAGCTACCTCATGGTCATCTGGCCTGATCCACACAATACTGTCATATAAGGGGTCAATGTGATGTGCTGTAGGATGTCTAGAAAGTGCACATCTCTTGACACCCCATTGTGATGGAATGTGAGAAAGGAAGCGTAGGCCTGGGGCAAGACCATAAATGTATATTGTTGTCAATTCCTTGGGACTACAAACTGTTTCTGCCCTTCTTTTTGAACTGGAAGAGAAAAGTGACCATCAATGACTGCATACCATGTAACTGAGGCCATATTAATCTGCTCTAACAAAGATACCACATGTGACAGGAAGACGTGGCAAAGCTACTGCTTATGGTCTGTAGTCATCCTCCAGCATCCATCGGGCCTCTCCTGAGAGCAACCCATGGTGTCACTACTAGGCATGACCAAGGTGTTTCAAGACCCTTATTCCTAGAGACTCAGTCCTTGAGTCTTGGTCTGAGAACTGAATCTTGTTCTGAACCAGGCAAGGGATTATAACTTCTCATTGGGGTACCCTCTCTTTGCCTCCTTGTTTTCTGTCCTTGATACCTTATCAATTGCCCATCTATTTTGCCCCTAGAGACATTGTGTTCTACTATCTCAATACACCTCTGCAAGTCAGGCTGCCTCTTTATTGCCAGCCTGACCTTATTGATTATTATAATTGCAACTCCTGGCTATATACGTAGGAGTAGAATTGCTGGCTTAAAAGGTAATTACATGTTTAACTTTTTGATGAACTGCCAGATTGTTTTCCAAAGTGCCTGCATTATTCTATATTCCTACCAGCAGTGTATGAGGGTTCCAATTTCTCCACATCCTTGCCAACACTTATTTTTCTCCTTTTGATTCTAGCCATTTTAGTGGGTATCTAATTGTGGTTTTGATTTACATTTCCCTGATGGCCAATGATGTTAATCATCTTTCAAGTGTGATTTGGCCATTTATAAATTTTCTGTGAAGCTATATCTATTTGGATCTTTTGCCCATTTTAAAAATTGAGTTATTTGTCTTTCTATTATTGAGTTGTAAGAGTTCTTGTATATTTTAGATACAAGTTTGTTTTCAGATATATGATTTACAATTACTTTCTCCCGTTCTGGGAGCTATCTTTCCATGAGGTCATCTAGCAGGGTCCTCACTGCTTACTGAGTACCAGGTAAATGACTGATAACATACTAGATGGCAGTAAGTTTCCATCAATAAGACATTTTCTGCTGCAAGAAAGGTGGGGCAACACGGAATTGGGACACCTGGGTCATCGCCTGATTTTCCTCAGTCCTCTGGCCACTGCTCATCTCTCCAACATTTCCAACTGCCCCAGAGCTCAGTCCTGAACTCTTTTCTTTCCTAACTACACTCATTCTCTTAATGATATTACCCATTTGTAAACAAATGACCCCCAAATCTGTATCTCCATCTCATATCTCTCCCCCGAATGCCAGACTCATTTATACAGTTGCTCAGTTGACATATTCCACTGTATATATTATAAACACCGTGAAGTTAAGTGACTATATCTGAACTTCTGATATTACTCAAAATTCACTCACCCTTAGCCTTCAGTTTCATTAAATGGCAATCCTGTTCTTCATCTCTCAAATCAAGAACCTTAAAACAATCAACAAAACCAAAAGACCAGTGAAATTCTGGCCAACCAGTGGAATTGGAGAAGATATTTGCAAATGACATATAAGATAAAGGGGTAGTATCCAAAATCTATAAAGAATTTATCAAACTCAACAGCCCAAAACCAAATAATTCAGTTAAGAACTGGGCAAAAGACATGAACAGACACTTTTCCAAAGAAGACATCCAGATGGCTAATAGACACCTGAAAAAGTGCTCAGCATTACTCACAATCAGGGAAATTCACATTAAAACCACAATGGGATACCACCTCACACCTGTCAGAATGGCTAAAATTAACAACTCGGGCAACAACAGATGTTGGTGAGGGTGTGGAGAAAGAGGATCTCTTTTGCACTGGTGTTGGGAATGCACACTGGTGCAGCCACTCTGGAAAACAGTATGGAGGTTCCTCAAAAAATTAAAAATAGAACTATCCTTTGACCCAGCAATTGTGCTACTAGGTATTTTTCCAAAGGATATAGGTGTGCTGTTTCGAAGGGTTACATGCACCCCAATGTTTATAGCAGCACTATTGACAATAGTCAAAGTATGGAAAGAGCCCAAATGTCCATTGACATATGAAAGGACAAAGACACACACACACACACACACACACACACACACACACACACTAGACTATTACTCGGTAATCAAAAAGAACGAAGTCTTGCCGTTTGCAACTATGTGAGTGAAACTGGAGGGTATTATGCTAAATGAAATTAGTCAGTCAGAGAAAGACAAATAACATATGATTTCACTCATATGTGAAATTTAAGTTATCAAACAAAGGAACCTAAAGGAAGGAAAGCAAAAAATAATATAAAAACAAGGAGGGAGACAAAGCATAAAAGACTCTTAAATACAGAGAACAAAGTGAGGGTTTGTTAAATATATGTAATACATTATGTTAAAAACATAATAGACATTTATTTTTTTTAATGTTTTATTTATTTTTGGAGAGAGAGAGAGAGAGCATGAGCAGGGGAGGGTCAGAGAGGAAGAGGGAAACACAGAATCCGAAGATAGGCTCCAGGCTCTGAGCTAGCTGTCAGCACAGAGCCTGATGCGAGATCATGATCTGAGCCAAAGCTGGACGTTTAACCGACTGAGCCACCCAGGTGCCCCAATGTTAAGTATTTTTAAAATACAGGATAATGAGTATCAGATTGTTATGACATTTAATTCCATTGGATACATTTAAAAGAGTAAAACTTGGGGAGCCTGGGTGGCTCAGTTGGTTGAGTGTCTGACTTCGTCTCATGTCATGATCTCACAGTTCGTGGGTTTGAGCTATGCATCAGGCTCTGTGCAGACACCTCAGAGCCTGGAGCCTGCTTCTGATTCTGTGTCTCCATCTCTCTCTGACCCTCCCTGGTTTGTGCTCTCTCTCTCAAAATAAATAAACAGTAAAAAAAATTGCTTTTTAAATAAAGGAGTAAAACTTTATTGATATGTCTAATGCACCAGAAATTATATTCTTTGCACTGATTTAAGCTCATGATAAAAAATTTTATGTTAATTTAAAAAATGTATGAAAGGAGTACATTGTTTATGGTCCATGCTAGCCAAAATGTTTGAAGAACACTGATCTAAAGGAGACAAGATGTATATTTTTAAAAGAAAGTAACATAATAAGGTACAGTGTGAATCCAAAGGGAGCCCGCAGAGAAGCAGATGCAAACGCTTGGGAGGTGGTCATACCTGAGGTGGTTTGCGGGAAGGTACAGGGGAAGGTAAGGTGGCTGGGGCACCTGGGTGGCTCAATCAGGTAATGATCTCTCAGTTTGTGAGTTCGAGCCCCATGTCAGGCTCTGTGCTGACAGCTCAGAGCCTAGGGCCTGCTTTGGATTCTGTGTCTCCCTCTCTCTCTCTGCCCCTCCCCTGCTCACACTCTGTCTCTCTCTCTCTCTCTCAAAAAATAAACATTAAAAAAAGAAGGAGGTAAGGTACCAGGGTAAAGGCAGCCTGGCTGCCAAAACTGGGTCAGAGTCTCAGCTTTCAGTCCTGGAGCTGATTGATTTGGTCAGAATAGTTCATATTCGCCACCCTCAGAGCTTACTTATTATTTTAAAGTAAGACCTGCAGCTGTCACATCCTGTACGATGTGACAGAAGCCAAATTGCAACCAGAAGGTCATTTGCTAGATCCAACGGATGACACGGGTGACACTGATGTGACACCAAGAGCACAACGATCTGAGGTTCCGACAGCCTGCTGCACCCGAATGATTGGGTGGCACTGGAGGACTCCCTTTTCGAGTCAGGTTGTCCTCCGTGCGGGGCTGGAAAGGGTCCTGCCAGTCTCCGGCTCTTGGGGCTTCCTTGTCAATGCCCGCCACGGTTTCTCAGAGCCATTACCTTAGGATCATATGGATCATAACCACATTCCAATCTTGTCTCCTTCATCTGACCTCCCGGCGGCCTAACCTGGAGTTTTGGACAAACCCGTTCATCCATCACACACTTACAGACACTACCTTGGCCTTCTTCCAACATAAGATGAATTGCGTCCATGGTATGTGAATTCTTTTCTCTTGTTTAATTATCAGGTACATTTTTATTTCCAAATTTTTGTGGGAATGGGGATGTGGGGATCTCATTCCCATGTATCATCTTTTATTGTAAAACATGTAATAAATGCAACTAAAAGAAAGCGCAGGGGAAGAAAATTTAGCATATTAATTATTCAAGATAAGGATGAGTTATGATAGCTCAACCCTGTACTGATCACAGCCACTTTGCAGGCAATCAGCAAGGAAGGAAGCTTAATTAATTCCATGCACATGTATTGAGCTCCAACTAATGCACTGAAGCACTCCAAGATCAGAAGATAGAAGAGGAGGGCAGACTCTGCTATTGAACCTTCACCTGGAAGCAGGTAAGTCCATACAACACGACAAATGCATAATCAAGGAATAAAAGAAGGTTTTAGGGGCATGTTAGAGGGGAATGAGGGATGGGCTTCACAGAGGAGATATTCTATTTCCATTTTAAGACAGAAATTTACTAAGAGAAGACAGGAAGTAGTCATCCAGCATTGAGAGTACTTTCAATATCTGGAGAGCTGGGAAGGCATTCATTCATTGCATCTTTTACAGAGTGTTCCTGGAAATCAGGGTTTGGTAGAGGAGGGTGCAGGAGGTTTGGACTTTACCCGTCTGCATGGAAAGGGTATGAGTATGATTTCACATGAACTGAACCTGTAGGCAAGTAGAGAAATAGCAAGCATCCTAGACATCTTGGATAGACAAATGGGGCCAGATGGTGAGATATAAAACACAAAAATTTGGGAACCCACCACCTCAGTGAAATTTCTAGGTGTCCAAAGGCCTGGGCTATGTCAAGACATCCTTTCCAAGGGTAAGGACAAGTTGCCGCTTATGGTCTCCTTATCACTGAGAAAAACTAGGACACCTTGTGTTGTTAGGGTGCTTGAGAGGCAAGCTACATATTTAGGGCTGCTGCTTTGATTCACTTACCCAACAACCCAAAGGATTCCCCATTTGAAGTGGAATACGGAGAAAGAGATGACTCTCCAGTAGTTCCAGGCTGCCATGAAAGCCGTGTGGCCATCTGGTCTGTCTGGCCCAGAAGATCCCATGGTGACCTAAATGTTATGACTGATATGGTTGCTGTATAGAGCCTTTGGATGGCTCCCCAGTTCAGAGAGAGGATTTTAGGCAAAGCTATGCTAACTCTCCAACTATCCTCTTTTTTTAGAAAGAGCTTCTAGCCTGCTAGTGGGTCCTAGCAAAAATGAAACTATTCAAACTAAAGAGTCATAATGCTCTGAGTATTGACTGACCCATCAACGCATAGAGCTGAATGTGCATGGTGGCACTCCATTACTAAATGGAAGTGGTATGTCTAGATAAGGCTTCTGGCAGATCCTGAAGGCATAAGTAAGTTGTGTGAGCAGGTGGCTCAGATCCCCATGGCTTCTAGCCTTGCTCTAGTGCCTTCTCTCTCTCCTTCAATCCATGCTGACGGCTTGTGAGAATAGAAGAAGGAAGTCATAAATGTGAATGATGATCAAATGATCAGTTGCAGAAACAAGGACTATAGTAGTTATATATTTTTCTTACTTTAATAGAAATATATTTGTGTATAGATTTTCTTTTTTTCTGCCCCATCTCCCTACTATCTAACATTATGTGTTAATAGCAGTCGACTTTAAATTTTAGGATTTATGTTACAGAGCATCAAAGAGGGACTTCCTTCAGCTAAAAAAAAAAGATGTATGTAAATAACTAATGTGGATAAAGTGGAATTTTGCTCTATTAGGTGCTTGAGAAATAGTTGCATCATGTTAAGTAGAAGTATGTCTTTGCCCTTGTCTTTATCTGAAAATTAAATATGTTGAGGGATTCTGGGGTGGCTCAGTCAGTTGTGTCTGACTTCCACTCAGGTCATGATCTTGTGGTTTGTGGGTTCAATCGAGCCCCTCATCAGGCTCTTTATTGACAGCTCAGAGCCTGGAGCCTGATTCACATTCTGTGTGTGTGTGTGTGTGTGTGTGTGTGTGTGTGTGTGTGTCTGCCCCTCCCCAGCTTGTTCTTTCTTTCCCTCTCTTTTTCTCTCTCTAAAAAAAAACATTTTTAAAAAGAAAATTAAATATGTTCAGAAAGGCAGCAAGCTCATAGAGTTTGGCTGCACACACACGGAGGCTGTAACCACACAGAAGAAACAGATTCCCTTAGATCTCCCCATAAACTCTCCGTTCGTGGTCTAATTTAGTGGCTGAATGTTCTTTGCTTCTCAGATTTCCTGGAACACTCTGTCTTGCATCAGTACTTCAGGAGAATTGGATAGTGACTGTCATCATTTCAGACTTTCATGTCCCCAGCTGGTCCCACAGCTACGTATGATCTAATTCCTGTAATAAACCCCTTGCCCTACAACACTCACAGAGGCTCTGTTCCCCTGACTGAACTCTGACAGATACAAGGATATTTGAGCCAGAACCCGAGAAAGGTAAGGGAGCGGTCATAAGACCACCTCAGGAGGAGTATTCTAGGCCAAGGGAACAGAAGTGCAAAGGCCCTGTGGCGTGAATATGACTGAGGAAGTAGAGTGGAGTTAGTGGGAGGAGAGTAAGAGGAGATGAGATACACAGGTAAGAGGACGGACAAGGTCATGAATGGCTTCACAGAATATACAGGAGCTTCTGTTTTTTCCTCTACTTGAGATAGAAAGCATGGAGAGTTATAAGTAGAATGACATGACCTGACATTTTAAATGCACTCACTCTTGCTGCTATGTTAAGAATAGACTGTAGGAGGCAGATAAGGGCAGAAGCAGGAAGATGAATTAAAAGGCTGATGCAATAATCCAGATGAGAAATCTTACTGACTCAAACCCAGCTATTAGCACTGAGTGCCGTGGTGACAAGTTGTTGGAAACTGGATATATTTTGAATGTAGAGATTTTAGGATTTAATGTCAAGTGGAAGGTTGGGTGTGAAAGAAAAGAAAGGAGTCAAAGAGGACTCTAGGGTTCTTGATATTTTTTAAATGTTGGCAAAGTGTTTTTTAATTTTTTTAGTTTTTTAAAAATTTAAGTGTAATTAATATGCAGTGCTATATTAGTTTTAGGTATGCAATACAATGCTTCAACATTTCTAGACATTACTCAATGCTCATCACAATAAGTGCGCTCTTTTATTTATTTACCTATTTTTTCTTTGAGAATAGGAAGACATGATGGATCAAAATTTGCCCTTTTGTCTGAGTTTATGCTCCCAGTAGCCCAAATAGTATTATTTATTTTTTAAAATGTATTTTTTATTTTTAAATTTTATTTATTTATTTTACATCCAAGTTAGTTAGCATATAGTGCATTAATGAGTTTAGAAGTAGATTGCAGTGATTCATCCCTTATGTAAAAGACCCAGTGCTCATCCCAACAAGTGTCTTCCTTAATGCCTCGTGCCCATTTAGGCCATCCCCCACCCACAGAACCCCTCTAGCAAACCTCAGTTTGTTCTCCGTATTTAAGAGTTTCTTATGTTTTTAACATATGTATTTAACAAACCCTCAATTTGTTCTCTGTATTTAAAAGTCTATTATGGGGGCGCCTGGGTGGCTCAGTCGGTTGAGCATCGGCTTCGGCTCAGGTCATGATCTCACCTCAGGCTCTGTGCTGACAGCTCAGAGCCTGGAGCCTGTCTTCGGAGCCTGTCTTCTGTGTCTCCCTCTCTCTCTGACCCTCCCCTGCTCACGCTCTCTGTCTCTCAAAAATAAATTTAAAACATTAAAAACAATTACTTAACATTTTACATTGTTCCTTTTTGCTCTTTATCGCCTATTTCATTTCCATTTCTCCGAGAAAATTCCATCCTAATGTAATATATTTTTATGCCTAAAACTTTTCTATTTATCATTCTATCATAATTCTCTGCAATATACAAATTCAACGTTATTCTTATTTCTTGTGACCTAAGTCTTTAAATATTTTAAAGTATCTTCTAGTTTGAATTACTATTATTATTGGCATATTATTAATCAAAACAACAAATGTGTTACAAATTTTATGGATAATTATTAACATGAAAACAAAATACTTTTGAATAAGGCTGCATTTATAAAATGAGTTTATGCATTTGTGGTTGAATAAAGGCACCACGACTGTTAGAAGGTTTATAATAGTAGTAATATTAATAGGAAACACTCTTGTCCTACTATTGAGACAGCTTAACATCAGTTCCATCCCTATTTTTCAGTGTTATCGATGTAACCCCGAGAAACTTTGTTCTCATGAAAAAAAAAATCGATGAGAACGGAAAGAATTTCGCTGTAGCAATGTCGCTACATTTTTTTGCACTCCATCTAAGTTATATGCCAAAAATCATACAAAGATTAGATTTCGTCATTCCTTCCACCTCCAATTTTGTTCATTGCAAAGAATTGGAACCAGTGGACTTGTAAGACTATCCAGTCTTCATAGTCCTCAGCTAACGCAGTACCATCGGCATCGGTATGTTGAATTGTTGTTTTTGCTTGGTTTTGCACTCGAGGCAACGCGCCAGGGTTAGAATGCGTTTGCAGAGATGTGCCTTCCTTCTGTAAAGAGGCTGAAGAGTGAATGTCAAAAGGGAATATGGGGAAGGAGGACCAGCCTGACCCAGGCAAGTGTTTGGGGCAGACTTTTCAGAAAGAGTTTTCCCCTCCGTACTGAAGTTGCTGCGAGGACGGAGGAGTGGAATATCCGTGCTCATTGGAGAGTTCCTGCTTTGATATCTGGAGCCTGGTTAAAAGAATTTACCCATTTTAAGTGTTTTCTTTCTTTTTTCTTTTAAATTAATTTCTCCTGATTTCTGTCTATGTTTTCTCCAGTCTAAGAGAATTGGACAGATTTGTAGATAACTGTAACCAAGTAGTGAGACATTGAGTAGCTTGAGGATACAGAGGCTGTTTTCTACATGTTTAACAAGTGTAATTATTTCATATTACGCTTAGAGGACATTTGACTGGTCCACATAGTGGACATCAGTGGTTTCTGCCTGTTTAGAATTCATTCCCCTTTTATCAACAACATATCATTTTGTTTACGGAAATAAAATTAACTCTGAATCTAGGGAGTTGTGTGTGTGTGTGTTTTTTAGTGTGTTGGCTATGTATCACTACAGAAAAGGACAATAACATTTCACAAGAACTTTTCAGACTTGGTCTTTGACAACTTTGGCAATCTCTGAAGTTTAGAGATATGAGTTATGGAGGCTCCTTGGGTAGCTCAGTCAGTTAAGTGGCCCACTCTAGATTTTGGCTCAGGTCATGATCTCACGGTGTCTGAGATCTCTCAAAATAAATAAATAAAACTTTAAAAAAATACTAGTTTATGGTAACAAACATTTTTGTGGTACAATATTTATCCATATGTAAATGGAGTGAATGGGTGTATTGGTTTCCTACAGCTGAAGTAATAAATATTACAAACTGGTAGAAACCCAACAGAAATTTATTCCCTCAAAGTTCTGGAAGCTGGAAATCCAAATTCAAGCTACCAGCAGCGTTACTTCCTCCTGAGAACCCTGAGGGACAATCTCTTCTATGTCTCTCTCCTAACTTCTGCTGATAGACAGCAGTTCTTGGGGGTTTTGGCTTCTAGATGCGTCACTTCCATCTGCATGTGGCATTCTCCCCGTGTCTCTGTGTTTCTACGTGCCTGTCTTCTTATGAGGACATCAGCCATAATGGTTTAGGGGCTCACCTACAACCAGTATGAGCTCATCTTAACTAATTGCATCTGTAATAACCCTATTTCCAAATCAGGTCACATTCTGAAGGACGGGGTTAGAATTTCAATTTTCTTTTTGGGGAGGGGACACAATTCAACTCATGATGTAACAGTGGCTCAGAGATGAACCTGATAATGACTTGTGTCTTTTATAGTACTCAGATAGTTCAACTATGTTGGAATGGGAGATCAAATAGCACAATCATTAAATTATTGCCTCGTACATAGTAGGTACTCAAATATGTTTGTTAAGTGAATGTTGCCACTGAGGAGCTCGGAATCAAAAGATAAGAACTTCAGTGAGTGGCCTGGTGAGTGAGTCAGATTGTGACTACTTGCCACATAGGAATTGGGCTTTAGGCAGTTTTTTTTTTTTTTTTTTTGAGAGACAGAGAGAGACAGCGCGAGCAGGGGAGGGTCAGAGAGAGAGGGAGATACAGAATCTGAAGCAGGCTCCAGGCTCTGAGCTAGCTGTCAGCACAGAGCCAGACGCGGGGCTCGAACCCACGAACCGTGAAATCATGACCTGAGCCGCAGCGGGACACTTAACCCAGCGGGACACTTAACCGACTGAGCCACCCACGCGCCCCTAGGCAGTTCTGAGTTGAATGAATCCCCCCCTGTTCCTTACTTACTGAGACAAGTAAGCCAGTTGGGAGAATGGGAGCCATTTGGGCAATAATTATTTCCATTATTGGAAATAGCTAAGTGTAAAAAAGAATAAGTTGATGCTTAAAGTTGCATTTCAGGTCAAGTTGTTTTATGCTTTTGAATAGCTTTTAGACCAAGGAAATTGAGAGGAAAACAACTTTGTGAGGAAAACAATATATAGTCCAAAGTGATAATTATATGCATTATCAGGTTATAATATGTTCCGATATTAAGGAACTCCCCATAATCAATTGATCATTTACATTGGATGTTATGTCATGTGTGTTTGCTTTTGAAAAAATATCCTCTGAATCTTCTTCTGTTTAAGCCTCACTTTTCCTGCTTCTTTCTCTTTTTTTAAAAAGTGTTTATTTATTTATTTTGAGGGACAGAGCATGTGCGTGTGAGCAGGAAAGGCAGAGAGAGAGAGAGAGAGAGAGAGAGAATCCCAAGCAGGCTCCTTGCTATCAGTGTAGAGCCTGACGCAGGGAAGATCCCAGGAACCTTGAGAGCATGACCTGAGCTGAAATCAAGAGCTGGACTCTTAACCGACTGCAATACTCAGGGGCTGCTCATTGACTCTGTTATTTTTTCGATTTCTATTTAACAAACACTTCTTATTATTTCCTTTCTTCTACTTTGGATTTAAATTGCTGTGGGGTTTTTTTTTTTTTTTAGCACAGAAGCTTAGATTATTGAGTCCTTTCGTTCTTTAAAAAAATAGTTAATGCTGTAAATATTCCTTTAAACTCTTAGTGGCATCCCACAAATTTTGATATTTTGTATCTTCATTTTCATTCCATTCCAATTATTTTCTAATTTTCCCTGAGACTTCCCCTTTGACCCATGGATTATTTGGAATGCAGTTTAATCTTCAAAAATTGGGGGATTTTTCTTATATCATTCTATTACTGATTTATTGTTTAATTCTGTTATGGTCAGATTGTATATTCTGCTGTCATGAACCAGAATGTTCTATAAATCTCAATTAGGTCAAGTTGGTTGATAAGGTTTAAAGTAGTCAGACATATATTTATGCTGACATATATCTTTGTCCTCTTGTTCTATTATTATTGAGAGAGAAATGTTGAAGTCTCCATGTATAATTGCAGATTTATCTATTTCTTTTTTCACTTCTATCAGTTTTTACTTGTGTATTTTTGATCTCTAATTTTTAGGTGCAAACACATTAAGATTTTTGTGTATTACTGATGAATCAACCCATTTCTCATTTTGCAATGTCTATCTTTAATCCTGGTAATTTTTCTTGTCCTGAAGTCTATTTTGCCTGTTATAAGTATATCCAGTCCAATTTTCTTTTGATGTTATGAACAAAACTGTGTCCCTACTCTCAAATTCATATGTTGAAGCTCTAACCCCCCCACTACCTTATAATTGACTATATTTAGAAATAGGGTCTTTAATGAGGTAATCCAGGTTAAATGGGGCCATATGAGTTGACTTTAATTTAGTGTGATAGTGTCCTTATAAGTAGAGCACCTGGGTAGCTCAGTGGTTAAGCATTCAACTCTTGGTTTTGGCTCAGGTCATGTTCTCACCATTTGTGGGTTTGAGGCCTGCACTGGGCTTGGGGCTGATAACTGTGGAGCCTGCTTGAGAATCCTCTCTCTGCCCCTCCCCTGCTCACTTTCTATCTCTCTCTCAAAAAAATAAATATTAAAAAGAAATAAGTAGAGAAAGAGAGACCAGGGAAGTACTTGCACAGAGCACAGAGGAACGGCTATATGAGGACACAGAAAGAAGGATATAATCTGAGGGAGAGAGGCCTCAGAAGAAATCTCTTGGCACCTTAATCTTGGACTTCTAGTCTACAGAATTGTGAAAAAATAAATATCTGTTGTTTAAGCCTTGCAGTCTGTGATATTTTGTAATGGCGTCCTAGCAAAATAATATTTAATTAGTGTTTTCATCATATATCTCTTTCCATTTATTTTCCTTTTATATTATCTATATAATTGCATTTAAACTGGCTTTCCTCTAGATTGTGTGTAACTGGGTCTTCTATTTTTATATCCAATCTGAGTATCTCTGTTTTTTGATTAGAATGTTTAGACCACTTACATTTAATGTAATGATTGATGTTTTTGGATTTAGGTCCACAATTTTATTATTTTACTTGTTATTTTCCATGTTTTTATTCTTCTCCTTTCCCTTTCCAATATTCATTTGGGTTATTTAAATACTTTTAGTATTCTATTTAACTTTATGTATTGTATTTTTAACTACTTTTCTCTTTTAGTAGTTGCTCTAGGGATTATTAAATGTCTGTGGTCTGCACACAAGTTATTAGAAAGAAATTTGCTTATTTTTTCTTTGTGACTTTCATTGCAAACCTAAGGAGATTTAAATGAGGCACTGTCGTCTTTAAAAAAATTTTTTTAATGTTTATTTATTTTTGAAAGAGAGAGATAGAGCATGGGAAGGGGAGGGGCAGAGATAGAGGGAGACACAGAATCAGATGCAGGCTCTAGGCTCTAAGATGTCAGCACAGAGCCTGATGCAGGGCTCGAACCCACAAACTGCAAGATCATGATCTGAGCTGAAGTAGGATGCTTAACTGACTGAGCCACACAGACACCCCAAGGCACTGTCATCTTAACCTCATTAAAATTGAGGCTGATACTCCAAACCACACTGAATCTATATAAACACCAGTCACTTGGACAAAGGCAATGTGCTTGTCTGACTTCTATCATTTCACTGACTTTTTCTAAGATCAAATCTAGTAAAAATAAAGTGAAAACAATAGACTTCTGTCCAAGAGACTTGTCTCAGTTAAAGTAACAGCAGAAATAGGACAATGTAAAACTCAAGTCTTCTTACTAATATCACACAAACTTGAAGTTATATGGGCTTTTCTGGGCTTAGAGGTTAGTCAATGTAGAGACTATTGGTTAAAATAAAGTCTTAAATGAGTGGAAAAAATACATATATGTATGAGATCATTCAATAAAATAAAAATGTCTGCTATCCTCAAATTAATTTCTATTAAATGTAATAACAATCAAAATTCTAAACATTTTTCATCAAAAATTATATATTTACTTTAAACTTTATAAGGAAGAGATACTATGAAAGAAGGCTAAGGCAGTCTTGGTAAAGCAGAGAAGAGAGATCTACATGACCAGATATCAAAATATCTTACAAAGGCATAGAAATGAAACTAGTGCAGTTTTTGCACAACAATAGAAATCTTAGTTGGTGGAAGGGAATAGAGAGTCTCAGAACAGACCAATGAGAACCTGGAATGTGATAAAAGTGGCATTACTTCTGGATTGTTTGATGCATTGCATTAGAACAGCTGGCTTTCTACTTGTAAAATTATATCTGTATTTCACACCGTATTAGAAAACAAATTCAAGATTTAAAAACAAAATAAAGGACATGAAACTTGAAATCTATTAGAATATAATAGGGAAGAATATCTTATGACTGAGGGGTAAAAAAGTCTTAATCAAGAATATTTTTCCAATTATATTACCATCCATGGAAAAGCAATTACATTTATCAAAGTATGTAGAACTTCTTTTGGCACAAAAACAGACACATAGACCAATGGAATAGAATAGAGAACCCAAAACTGGGCCCACAAATTTAAGGCTAATTAATTTTTGACTAAGCAGGAAAGAGTATCCGATGGAAAAGAGACTGCCTCTTTAGCAGGTGGTGCTGGGAGAACTGGACAGCAACATGCAGAAGAATGAAACTAGACCACTTTCTTACACCATCCACAAAAATGAACTCAAAATGCCTGAAGGACCTGAATGTGAGACAGGAAACCATCAAAACCCTCGAGGAGAAAGTAGGAAACAACCTCCTTGACCTCAACTGCAGCAATTTCCTACTCGACACATCCCCAAAGGCAAGGGAAATGAAAGCAAAACTGAACTCTTGGGACTTCATCAAGATAAAAAGCTTCTGCACTGCAAAGGAAACAATCAAGAAAACTAATAGGCAACCGACAGAATGGGAAAAGATAGTGGCAAATGGCATATCAGATAAAGGGCTAGTATTCAAAATCTACAAGGAACTCCCCAAACTTCACACCCAAAAAACAAATAACCCATTGAAGAAATGGGCAGAAGACATAAACAGACACTTCTCCAAAGAGGACATCCAGATGGCCTATAGGCACATGAAACGATGCTCAACATCACTCATCATTAGGGAAATACAAATCAAAACCACGCTGAGATACCACCTCACACTGGTCAAAGTGGCTAAAATGAACAAATCAAGGAACTATAGATGCTGGCAAAGGTGTGGAGAGACGGGCACCCTCCTGCACTGTTGGTGGGAATGTAAAGTGGTGCAGCCACTCTGGAAAACAGTGTGGAGGTTCCTCAGAAAACTATCCATAGAACTCCCCTATGACCCAGCAATAGCACTGCTAGGGATTTACCCATAGGATACAGAAGTGCTGATGCACAGGGGCACATGTACCCCAATGTTCATAGCAGCACTGTCAACAATAGCCAAATCATGGAAAGAGCCTAAAAGTCCATCACCTGATGAATGGATAAGGAAGATGTGGTATATATATATACATATATATGTGTGTGTGTGTATATATATATGTATATATATGTATATATATACATATATATGTGAATATATCTATGTATATATATACATATATATATGTGAATATATATATGTATATATATACATATATATATGTGAATATATATATGTGTATATATATGTATATATATATATACAATGGAGAATTACATGGCAATGAGAAAGAATGAAATCTGGCCATTTGTAGCAAAGTGGATGGACCTTGAGGGCGTCATGCTAAGCGAAATAAGTCAGACAGGGAAGGACAGATACCATATATTTTCTCTCATAGGTCTAACAGGAGAAATCTAATGGAGGTCCATGGAGAGGGGAAAGGGGAAAGAGACTTGGGCAGAGAGAGGGACGCAAAACCTGAGAGACTACTGAATACTGAAAACAAACTGAGGGTTGAAGGGGGAGGGGGAGAGGGAAAGAGGTGGTGGTGATGGAGGAGGGCACTTGTGGGGAAGAGCACTGGGTGTTATATGGAAACAAATTTGACAATAAACTATTTAAAAAAACAAACAAGGGGGAAAAAGTATGTAGAACTTCTTTGAAAATCAATATACGTAAGAAGAAACAAATATACCTTGTTTCATCTAGTGTTTCCTCTTATTTTCCTAAGTGAAGTGTTCTCTAAGAAAATTCAAGACATCAGGAAAATTTTTTAAGATACATTTATAATTTAGTTCTTTTCTTACAATAAATATCATGTATATGATGATATTATCCCTTATCTCCTCAAAACTGTTATCTGATTCAATGATATAATATTTGACATAATTTCAAGAGAACTAATTTTTTCTTTTTTCTTTTTCTTTTTCTTTTCTTTTCTTTTCTTTTTTAGTAATAGCTTGGTAGACAGTGTATGAATCTGGAACAAAAAGGTAAAAACTGGTAAAGTATTTGCCCACTACATGCTTCCTGTTTTTGAATTGCATTGTATTTCTTCACTTTTTGGGAATTTTATTCCAAGACTATTGCCAATGCACAACAGAAGGCAGTGCATTGTAATCTATTATGTTTACTAATAATATAACTTTTATTGTTAACTTCTATTTTCTAAATAACATTTTGAATGATTACTTGCAAAGTCATTGGCTTGGAAACTATTTTCAGAAGACATCATATCTCATTTCATTAAGATAAAGACAGAAAATTCATTCTCAAAGAAAACTCATTTGTCTTCTAAGAATAGCAGTTCAGAGATTTAAGGAAATTAGAGGTGGAAAAATCAATTAGAACTAATCTACCAGCTTGTCAGAAAGGATTGCTTTTTACAAAATATATTCTAGTTCTTTGTCCAGGTTAATTTTAAATGTCTCAAGGGATGGAACATTTGCTATGTTCCTTTGAAGTCTTTCTTTTATCTAATTGACCTTATCAACAATCTTCCCCCGGCCCCCGAAAATCTAACCTCCATGTTAGGTATTAATTTGGTGCTATTACTTTTAATTGCATTTCTTTTTCCTATAGTAATGCCCCTTTACCCCCAAATTCACTTTTTATACTCTCAGATATTTATAAGGAGTTAGGCATCATTTAACCTAATGACAGATATTTACTTATAATAAATAATCTCTTTTTTTAAGGCCCTTCCCCTTTATTTATTTTTTTATAATAGTCTATTGTCAAATTGGTTTCCATATAACACCCAGTGCTTCTCCCCACAAGTGACCCTCTCCATGACCATCACCCTCCTTCCACCCTCCCCCTCCCCCTTCAGCCCTCGGTTCGTTCTTAGTATTCAAAAGTCTCTCATGATTTGTGTCCCTCTCTCTCTCCCACTCTCTTTCCCCCTTCCCCTCCCTATGGTCCTCTGTTGGGTTTCTCCTGTTAGACCTATGAGTGCAAACATATAGTATCTGTCCTTCTCTGCCTGACTTACTTTGCTTAGCATGACGCCCTCGAGGTCCATCCACTTTCCTACAAATGGCCAGATTTCATTCTTTCTCATTGCTATGTAGTATTCCATTGTATAGATAAACCACATCTTCTTGATCTATTCATCAGGTGATGGACATTTAGGCTCTTTCCATGATTTGGCTATTGTAGAAAGTGCCGCTGTGAACATTGGGGTACATGGGCTCCTATGCATCAGCACTTCTGTATCCCTTGGGTAAATCCCTAGCAGCGCTATTGCTGGGTCATAGGGGAGTTCTATGGATAGTTTTCTGAGGAACCTCCACACTGTTTTCCAGAGTGGCTGCACCACTTTACATTCTCACCAACTGTGTAGGAGGGTGCCTGTTTCTCCACATCCTAGTCAGCCTATATTCTCTTGATTTGTTCATTTTAGCCAGTCTGACCGGTGTGAGGTGGTATCTCAGTGTGGTTTTGATTTGTGTTTCCCTGATGATGAGTGATGTTGAGCATCGTTTCATGTGCCTATAGGCCATCTGGATGTCCTCTTTGGAGAAATGTCTGTTTATGTCTTCTGCCCATTTCTTCACTGGATTATTCGTTTTTTGGGTATAGAGTTTAGTGAGTTCCTTGTAGATTTTGTATACTAGTCCTTTATCTGATATGTCATTTGCAACTATCTTTTCCCATTCTGTTGGTTGCCTGTTAGTTGTTTTTTTTTTTATTGTTTCCTTTGCATTACAGAAGCTTTTTATATTGATGAGGTCCCAATAGTTCATTTTTGTTCTTGATTCCTTTGCCTTGACATCTTTAGGTTTTTCTCTACATTTTCCCTGTCTGCTTCTCTTTCCTTTCTCTCTCCTTCCCTCCTTCCCTCCTCCTTTCTTATTTTCTTTTTTTTTTTCAGACCTTATAATAAAGTGCTTTCAAGTGAAAGATACTTGGCAAGAACAAGTAGAGAAATGAGATTATAAATTTTTTGCTTGATCAAGGAGTATATCAATTCCTTTGCAAATTAGCAATATATTTCTTGTCTACCTCTAGATATGAGTGAAGCATTTTTCTCTTGTGAATGATTTCTGGTTCCATTATAACCTCTTCTGTCTTTCAGTATTCTTCATTTCAGATATCCTCCCTTCTAATTAATTATAGTTATATAAATTTGAAATTGAGTATTTTTCCAGGGTGAAGGGTATTATTGATGTTGTATCCTTTGAATATGAAGGTGATGGTTTCCCTCCATTTATAAGATTTAAATTCTTGCCCTTATCTGTGTGGACAATTAATTGTGAGACACTATGCACAGTGGTAGTCTGGACTCAAATTTCTACTCTCCGAAGATAAGCAAAACAAGGATTTTCTGGAAGCCTGAGAAGATATCATATAGCCAGGGAAGGAGATTGCCCTGAGCGTAAGAACATAAATTCTTTGTAGGCAGAACCAGTTCAATAAAATGCCAGCCAGTGTCCGCAATAACAATTCTTGGTCACCTGGGGGAAGGGCAGAGACAAAGAGTGTGATGAATTTTATTGTGTACTTTAGTGCTCATAAATTAAATTGCTATGAATTCCTGTATAGAGCCCATCTACTATCATTGTCTAAGAATAGTGGAATAAGTGTTTATAAAATTTGCTAAATATATTTTTAATATTTAGTGAAAATTTACAGAGAAATTTAATCAGCCTTCTCCTCTCTGCTCAAATTTTGCTTGTGTATTTTAATAGCTTTATGACCTTGTGAAAATAACTTAACCCCTCTGTGCCTCAGTTTCCTGTTATAAAATGGTGATACAGCCTATTGGAGGAAAGAATGTGTTATAAGTTGAGAATAAATTGAGTTAATACTGTAAGGTGCTTAGCACAGTACCTTAATAAAAACTGACTTTCCTTTTTTCTTTCATTCATTAAACAGATTTTTACCAAGTGTCTTCTATGTGATAAAGCTGGAAATAGGGGTTTACGGTACAGTAACAGAGAGTAATTCAATTGATTCAATATCCAACTGTAGGCACGAGGTGCTACAAAAACATATCACATTATCAGGAAGAAGTGTTAGAGAGCAAGAAGTGAGCATTAACCTGTGTAGTAGATTCAGAAAGATTCCTGGCCTTTGTGGAATGAATATGATTTTGAAAAGGGGACAAGGCGAAGAAAGCAGGAATGAGTGGGTCAGCCTGTGAAGCCGAGTAGATTCCGGGCACAGGGAAGAGCATCGACAAAGGCTTGAAAGCAGAGAACAGCACGATGCTTGCCCATGAGTGATCAAGTACGGATAAAATGTCATCCCTAACCCGTCCCAACCTGAAGGTATATAATCACAACCCCGGTGCAGCGCTTTCTGCCCGGTGTTCTATCCCTGTGCTTTAACAAAATCCCCTTTTGCACGGAAGATGCCTCAAGAATTCTCTCTTGGCCATCGGCTCTGAACCTCAACCCTTCAAACCACATCACTTAGATTCAGTCAGTAGTTAAGTTTTTATCCCTAAGCAACTGGAAGTCATCAGTGGTTTTAAAGGAGCTGAGTGACATCATCAGTGTCTCTTTTTAGAAGGATCACTCTGGCAGCAGCATGGAGGAAGGGCTTGGATGGGAAGTGATGGGTGTCACCAAGGTCAGTTAGCAGGGTGCTGAAATAGCACATGAGGAACCAGTGAGGACAGTAGGGGCGGGGGTAGAAAGGAGGGCCCGGACTTGGGAGGCATCCCTGAGAGTGGAGCAACAGGCCTTGCTGACTAATTTAATGCTGGCTGTTGAGGAGGAAGGAAGAAATGGAGATGACTGAGATTTCTAGTTTGGAAATGTGAGCAATTCATTGGGGATGTCACTTACTGAAATAGGAGTGGAAGGAGGGAAATCTATGTGAGGCCTACCAGAAACTTTACACGTGTTATCTTCATTTAATTAAACAAATTTCTGATGAAAAGATCAAAATGCTCATTTTACAGATAAGAAGATGGAGGTCCACTGAGGTCAAATAATTTGTCCGAGGTCCCACAGATGGTAAGTGAAAGAGCTGGAATGTGAAATAAAGTCTTACTCCAAAGCCTGTCTCTTTCTATGATGATATTCTACCCTCTGACAGTAATTTTAATTTGGAAAAATAGGACTGAAACTCATGGGAAAGAGAGAGCTAGAAACACGGTCCTCGCAGAGCAGGACTGGTAAAGAGTAAGGAAAGATTAAAGTCTTACACTCTTGGGTTAAAGAACTAGGATTTCACTGTCCAGTGAAATGTTCTGCAGTGATGGGCATGTTTTCTTCTTGTGCCATCCAATACAGCAGCCATTAGTGTAGCTCTGGAACGCCTGACACGTGGCTACTAGGACCAAGGAACTGAAATTTTGATTCTAATGTTAATTAATTAATTTAAGATGAAATAAAAGTATGTGGCTAGTGACCACTACATTAGATAGTTAGAACAAGAGGAGTCAATCAGACATGGGGAGTCCATTAAAGGACAGGACTTCCTGGTACTCCTGAAAACTCACTAGGTATTTGATCATCTGCCTCAGTTTGATAAGATTGGTCCCAAGTTTGGGGACTGTAATTCATTAATTGCAAATGCGTGGACAATACAGTAATTTTACAAAGTCTTGTATTTGGAAGGAGAGTAAGTGCAGTGCTTGACTTCCTTTCTTATTTGAAACAAAAATCACAATCATTTTCTCTGTATTTACATTTTTCTGTGTGGAATTTATTTAAGAGCTTAAGCTCCAGGCAAATGCCTGGGTTCAAATCCCTTAAATGCCTTGAGTTAGTTACTTCACATTCTCAAACTTCTACCTATAGCATAGGGATAACAATATTACCTTGCTCATAGCGTAGTTGTGAGGATCAAGTTAGGTAACCTACTTAAACCGCTTAGCCAGTATCCGGCACATACAAAGCACTCAGGAAGGGTTTGTTATTCTGTAACTAGTATCTTGTTGTGATGATTTTGTACCTTGTACCCTTCTATTTTGACACTTACTTGATTCTATTTTTGGACAAGTAAAGGTATTCTTTCTTTTTTAAAAATGTTTCTTTGTTTTTAAAAAAGATTTTTTTAATGTTTTTTTTTTTTAAATTTATTTTTGAGAGACAGAGAGAGACAGTGAGAGCAGGGGAGGGCAGAGAGAGAGGTAGACACAGAATTTGAAGACAGGCTCCAGGCTCCGAGCTAGCTGTCAGCTCGGTCAGCATAGAGCCCGATGTGGGGCCCGAACCCACAAACTGCAAGATCATGACCTGAGTTGAAGTCAGATGATTAACCAACTGAGCCACCCAGGTGCTCCCCCAAATATTTTTTTTTGTTTTTGAGAGAGATAGTACAAGCGGGGGTGTGGTGGTGGGGGGAGACAAAAGATTCAAAGCAGGCTCTGCACTGACAGGCTGATAGCAGCTAGCCTGATTTGGGGCTCCAGCAAACAAACCTCAACATCATGACCTGAGCCGAAGTTGGAGGCTCAACCGACTGGGCCACCCAGGGGCCCCCCGCACAAATAAAGGTATTCTCTCAGACCTCTAAATATCTGAACATTTGAAAAAGAAATACACATTCATCAAGATAAAAAGATAGATAGTGTTTGGGAAAGTTTTACTGCAGGCACAAGTTTTGCAGTTACTCTGTATTTCACTTTGATTTCCGTTTCGCTAAAAGTATTTTAAGTCAGTACAGTCCCAAATCATAACCCTGATATTTTATTGTGATCATTAAAAGTCCCTTGGTTTAACCTCTCACAGTTCGTACACTGCTATCAAGCAAAAATACCAGGGGCTCTAAATTTTGACTCAAAAAATTTCTTGATCTCTTGAAGCTCTGAAGAATTTCAAAACATTTAAACTGGAAATATTTAAAGCCTAGTCTTTGGTTATTTCACAAATGACTGACTAGGTTGTACAGTGTTCAGACAGATCAAAGGCTATTTAAAGACTAATAACTTCAATTAGTAGGAACAAGTACTTTTGTTGTCGATTTTGTACTTGGTAATCTTTATATCCAAAAACTCCAGCATTGTAATAAAGTCTTGCATTCTGCATAGCGTTTGTGCAAAACACAAATATATTTTTAATTAGATTAGGATGTTAAGAAATCTGTGTTCAAGCGCAGTTTTGCGCTGTTTTGCTTCAGTAAGCAAGTCATTTACCTCTTTGGGCCATAGAGAGGTAAACGTCTTCTGTAAAATCTGGGTTGATCTAGGCTTCGTTCTAGAATGAATTCCTAAGTATCCTTCCAACTAAAACTCCTTGACCTTTTCCTTTTCTTTTTCTCTTTGGCTTTAAGGAACTTCTAGAGGTAATTTTTGCCTCCATGCTTTTATAAACGTGCTCTTGAAATGTTCTTGGAATATTTCATTTCCGTAGAACACAATTCATGGGTGAGTCAGCATGAAGGAAAAAACCCACTCACAATAGATATCAAAATTGCATGAGGTGGCAAAACGAGAAGTGATTTTCTTTGTAAACTAAAATGATGAGGTACACAGCAACCAATTACTTATTTATAAAACGAGTGCGCAGTGGAAGGCTTTATGCAGCAGAGATAACGCGCTGTTACAGATTTAGGAAGACGGAGAGGGGATCTGGGAGTCCTCTCCATTCTGCCTCAAAACTATTACTGTAAACGTCCCTTTCGGTGAAGGAGAAAGATGTGTGCCGGGAGGCTGACAAGGAAGGATCCCAGCAAAGCAGGTTAAAAGCCCTCCCGCCTCCGCTGGTCTTCTCTCGAAATACATAATTAAGGGAATTTCCTCCTACAGCCACGAACGTTCGGTGGCCGTTTCCACGTCACTATCAGGGCAGCCAGAAATTTTGCTTTCTCAGGCGGTGACTTCCCGACTCCTGCAGGTCCTCCGTGGGACGCTGAATGTCGCCCTCTGTTCCAGGCGAAGTCGGGCTGCGAGGATCGGAACCCGGGCGGGGGGCGCAGCGGCCAGCGGACGGCGCTGAAGCGTTTCCTGGGTGAGCGCGGCGCCTGGGCCCGTTTCCGGAAGGCTGATTGCATCAGGTGTGGAGCTGGGCGCCTCCTCGGCCCAACCTGGCGGCCAATGCGCCTGCGCGCGTCGCCCCGCCCCGCCGCCGAGCACTCCACCGCGGGTTTTCCTCCCGGTCTGGAGAGGACCGAACCGGGAGGGGCGGGCGCCATTGGTCGCCCCGGGACCCCCGGGAGAGGGGGCGGCAGGGTGGGACTCCTGGAGAACCTCGGGGAGCTGTGGGGTGCGAAGCAATAGCGTGCCTCCGAAAGAGGATCTGCCTGGAAGGGTGGAGGCCGGTCCTGCTACTGAAGGGCAGGATGGGCTTGGGCTGCCTGATTTCCTGGCCTCTCTGGACCTCAAGGACGTAGACTGGAACTAGAAGGCTTTCCAGTTCAGAGGCTGCATTTTCCCAGTTTGAGTTAAACTGTGGCCTCCAGCTGTCCATGGTCCACAAACTTGATAGGCAGATCTCTGGGTGCAGGGACTCAGCCCAAGGGTGAGCACTTTCATGGATTTATAGGGATTTCTCAGTGGGAGTATTGTTTTTCTGTTGCATAAGGAGCGACATGATTGTTGGCCTTCAGATAAGTCTGAGGAAAATTGTTCGTGAGCGAGGTTTTAGGGGATGCAAACACTAGAAACCCGGTCTTCCGCAAGGCAGCTCCCCTCCACCGCTCATTCCTTGCAACCGCATCATAAGTCAGCGTCGTGGTCCCATTGTACGCTCTGTTACACACACCTAGTAGATTTCCCCCCTAGCCCTCTCCATGTTTTATATGATATTTTTGAGTGATTATTGGGTGGATGTCTGTTCACCTCCTTGGACTGTAAGCTCTGCGAAGGCAGAGGTCTGGTTTTTTTTGTTCACTGGTACTCCCAGGCTTACTATAGACCTCACGGATCCTCAACAAATGATGATAGTTGAAGCGATAAAGTACTGCCCACCCCAATCACACAGAACCCGCAATTGGAGAATAAAGACCAGCTAGCTTATTTGAGGAAGTAGTACATTCTGGAAGTTCGGGGAAGAGGATGAGTGAGGAGGAGCTAAAACTTTGTAGTTACCATTAATTTACTTTTAGCATAATCCTCCTGACACATCATAGATAAGACTGTGTGTATATGTATAGTAGTGGTTCTTAAAGTGTGGTCCTCAGACCAGCAGCACCAGCATTACCTGACAACTTGTTAGATATACAGATGCTTGGACCCCACCACATACCTATGTATTCAGACTCTGAAAGTGGGACCCAGCAATTTACTTCTGTAAAGCCTCCTGGTGTTTGAGGCAGGGTCGAGTTTGACACTACTGCACTGGTGAAGAACAACCCTAAGTATGCTTTGGGGATATCATTCACGGTGTCGGGGTCAGAGCACTGACCCACTTGCTGGGTATCGCTTTTTTTAAAAAAATATTTTTTAATGTTTATTTTTGAGAGAGCACGAGTAGGGGAGGGACAGAGAGAGAAGGAGACACAGAATCAGAAGCAGGCGCCAGGCTCTGAGCTGTCAGCACAGAGCCCATGCAGGGCTCAAGCCCAGGAACTTCAAGATCATAACCTGAGCGAAAGTTCGCTGTGTAACGACTGAGCCACCCAGGCGCCCCTACTGAGTATCAGTTTTATCAGGACTCTGCTTGTCTGTCTACAACTCGAGTTATAGATAGTATTCCTGGGGATGAAAAGGAAATTATGCATTTACCCTCCTGCAGGTATGTTTCTCTCCTGAGGGGATCATGCTGGGATTTCCACATCAAGGAATGGGGTGTGTGTGTGTGTGTGTGTGTGTGTGTGTGTGTGTGTGTGTGTGCGCGCGCGCGGCATATGCCTGGGATTCTGCATAAGGAGGCAGAAGGAGAAGTACTCGCCTACAAGTTGCAGCTGGGTGGGTGTGGGCTCTCATCTGGGTACATTTTCCCATTATAAGGGATTGCAGACATGTGGGAGAAAAGACTAGCCAGGGATGAGGTTACCCAACTGCCTGCTGGTGCAGACAGACGCCAGGCCACATGGAGGGGATCCTGGGCTGCATCGCGACTCCCAGCCTTTGGCTCTCGCCACCCAGGCCCCACGCGGCCTCCCTTGCCATCTTCCCCGGTAATGGGGGAACCGTGGGTCCCAGAGGCCCCGCAGCCTCTGCCTGCAGGGGTCGCACTAGGAGCGCGGCCCGCCCCCTCCTCCTCGGCTCCCGCCCCCGGCCCCGCCTTTCTCCCGTTCGGCCCCCGCCTGGCCGGGCCCCTCCAGCCTCTCCTCGCGCAGCCGCCGCCAAAGCCTGGAGAAGTGGAATCTCGCCGGCGCCGCTGCCTGCGCGGGACTCGCGGAGCGGCACTGGGCATGCTCAGTCGCCGGAGCCCGTCCTGGTCTCAAGTAGGAAGCTCGTGCGCTGCTCCCGCAGCTGATCCGGGCGCTCCGGGAAAGGCGAGATTGGAGCAGAGCGGCCGGGCGCCGGTGCCGGAGCGAGCGCGGCGCGCACCGCCGGTGAGCCTCGCTTTCTTCCTGGCTTTTGCCCTGGACCCCGGGGCGGCCCGGGAGCGCCGGCTAGAGACTCGGGCAGCGGCAGCGGCAGCGGCGTGCGACGGGTGGCTGCGCTCAGCCCGGCGGCTGCTCCTCTCCTGCCGGCCCCTGGGGCTGCTCGGCCACTGCCGCCCGCCCCGCGGCAGCCACAGCTGCAGCAGCTGCCGCCGCATCTGCAGCGGGAGCCCGTTGCGGAGTCCGGTGCGCCCTGCGCTCGCGCCGCAGGGCCGGCCGGGTGGCACCGCGACTGCAGGCTCACTCCTTGACTTCCATCCTTACTGCTTCCTGGCGCCCTGGTTCCCTCGGCAGCCCGGGCTTGGCGGGGCCTGGGGCGGGGGAGACAGGGTTGGAGGGGGTGCGCCCGGGTGGGGGCTGCGGAGGGGAAAAGTGAGGGCGGGCGCCGGCGGAGAGGAGCGCACACCCCCTTGCCCTGGCACCGGCCTCCGCTGTGCGGTTGGGCTCTCCCTCCTGGGGCGGCAGCGCGCTCGGGCCGGGGAGTTGGAGCCGGCGCTGGCTTCTTGGGGGTTCAGATGCTAGCTGCTAGATCAAAGGGGGAAAAGTTCATTTCCCCCTCGGCGACAGAGAACGCTTTAAGTAGAAAATGGCTGGGCGAAGGGAACCTGATCGGGGAAGCTGGCCACCGGGTCCTGCCTGAATGCCCCTCTGCTGCCCGGGGGGAGGAATGGAAGGCTGAACGCTATAAATGACATTTGTGCGAGGAAGACAGTGCTGGACGGAGCGAGGGATGCGGAGTACCATAGAAACAAATGCAAGATGATCTAGACCTCGGTGAAGAGATCTAGAACTGAGGGGACAGGGGCGAAGGGGTCGAGGGAGCATGAAACGTGAATTAAACCAAAATAAATGGGAAAAATCAGATTTAGAGTTGTAGCCGTTTTGTAGTCAAGTTCTGCGCAGTTTAGAGACACGACTGTCACAAACGCTTTTGGGTGGATTGAGTGGTTGGGAGGGCCAAGACTGAAAAGAGACTAGTAAGGTCAGTGTCAGAAGCTCCGACGAGACTGGGTTCTGGAGAGGGCATAGTTTTAACAGTCCCTCAGTCACTGCATTTACATTGCGTCTGATGACTTAGGTGAAATACCTAAAGGATTATCATAAAATGATGCCAACAGTGGTGTTTCAGTTCCAAGAAATGAGGAAACTTTGAGAGGTTGGCGTTGATTTGTCATTTGTTTAATATTTAACTGATTCAAACAAACAAACAGTGGCTGTCTGATCTGTTGTTCTAGATTTGAGTCTCTTAAGCCTTTGGTTTTTTTTTTTTTTTCCCTTGTCATGGACTTATATTTCAGATATTGTCCTCTAATGGCCGTGATAATAAGGGATATCCGAATTTGTGTAGCTGGGCTTTCAGGAACATAATCTTTGAAGGGGAATTTCTTTGTGAGTTTAGGTTGTAGCTTTGTTGCGTTTTCTATTTGTAGCTTGAAAACAGTAATTGTTCAACAACTGGTTATCGTAACTTGTAGAATTCTAGAAATGCACTGATTTGAAGGGATGGCATTTATCAGATGGGCGAGGAACCTGGGCGCCGGGGGAGATGCTGAGAGAACACAGGTGGCAGCAGAGCACAATGGGCTAGTAGTCCCAACGCCCCGGGAGACACGCAGGCGACACGCAGGCAACACGCAGGCAAGATTTCTCCTGCAGTCCTGTCGTCATTTCACTGTGTGACCCCCCCCCCCCCAGGTCCCTTGGGGTCTTCATAATCTAGGGATGTCCCTCGGTATTTGCTAAGAGCCTTCAAGAACAGATTCTAAAGTTGAGATCCTTTTCCAGGGAAGGAGTTTCTTACAGCTTTATTCTCTTTTCCAAAGGATAGTTTTAACTAGGTGACTCACCTCCAAGGAGCCAGCACCATTCAGCACTTTGTGAAACTTGCATGAAGTGGTAGTGGAAAAGCTTGATGAGCTGAAGTGTAAAAGATGGGTCTTTTATACCTAACTGGAGTAGTATGAATAAGAGACTACAACATTACTTTAAAAAAAAGGTTACTAAGTCTTGCAAGAATCCACATGTACAAAGATAACGTATTTTATTTATTAAAAGTTTTTTTTTTATGTTTCTTACTTATTTTTGAGAGACAGAGAGAGACAGCGCAAGCAGGGGAGGTCAGAGAGAGAGGGAGGCATAGAATCTGGAGCAGGCTCCAGGCTCTGAGCTAGCTGTCAGCACAGAGCCTGACGCGGAGCTCGAACCCACGAACCGTGAGATCATGACCTGAGCCGAAGCCAGATGCTTAACCAACTGAGGTACCCAGGTGGCCCAAAGATAACGTATTTTAAAATATGTTACTCTTTTTACGTCATGTTTCAGCTTTTAATGACTGTTCCTTTTCCTGCTATCAGAAAAACAACAAATCTTGAATCCTTTTTTTGTTTTTGTTTTTTGTTACAGCAGGAATTACTACTGAAAGCCTTGCCATAGTATTACTATGAGGTTGGGGCACCTGGGTGGCTCAGTCAGTCAGTTAAGCTCTCAGACTCTTGGTTTTGACTCAGGTCATGATCTCACGGTTTATGGGTTCAAGCCTTGTGTCCAGCTCTGCACTACCAGTGTGGAGCCTGCTTGGGATTCTCTGTCTCCCTGTCTTTTTTTCCCCTCCCTGCTCTCTTTCTCAAAATAAATAAATAAACTTAAAAAAATATTAGTACAGGGTTATGCTATTACTCTGACTTTACAGTTTCTACATTTGCCTTTCAAGAAAAATGGAATGTTGTTTCTCTATATCTTTTTTAGTTACAATGTTTTAAAAAGTTTATTTATTTATTTTGAGAGAGGGAGAGAGCATCTCAAGCTGGCTCCATACTGTCAGCTTGGAGCTGACCTGGGGCTTGAACCCATGAACTTCGAGATCATGACCTGACCTGAAATCAGAAGTTGGGTGCTTAACGGGCTGAGCCACCTAGGTGCCCCTACTTACACTATAAAAATATATATATTTTAAAAAAATGTTTTATTTAGTTTTGAGACAGAGACAGAGCATGAGAGGGGGAGGGACAGAGAGACACAGAGTCTGAAGCAGGCTCCAGGCTCCGAGCTGTCAGCATAGAGCCCAACACAGGGCTCATGAATGTGGGATCATGATCTCATGAATGTGAGCCCAAGTCGGAGGCTTAACTGACTGAGCCACCCAGGCGCCCCCTACTTACACTTTTAAAATAGACAGTACTCTGATCTTATAACACCTTCAGTTTTCCATGGCTGTAGGGCTTTTAGGAAAGTATCATAAGAAGGTGTTAACTAGTTATGTGGGCGATACTCATCTTCCTGCCCCGGGTTAAGGAGACTGGCATTTGTTGAATGCTTGCTCTGTGCCAAGTCTGATATTAAACTTCTTACATATATTATCTTCTGTGTCAGCATCTTTCGCATGAATGTCAGCTTCCCAAGAAAGCCCCTCTGAGGACGTGGGCAATACTTCGATTGCACAGCAATAGACCGTTAAAGTTTTATCTCCTATGAGAATATTTTCGACGGGTTTCTTTGTTATTGAAGAAGCATTCTGTTGTGAAACATTTTTGATTTGTTATTTGGAATTGGATTTGATTGGAACAGCATGTTTTCAAAATGATTTGAATGTTTTAAATAATCTTCTGTCTGGATTTGAAAACTGTTTTATGTTCGTTTATTTTCAACAGTGTTGTGCTACCAGCAAATAAACTTAACTGTAAGGAAGATAAACCCAGATTACCCATTTTATTTCCAACGTGTTATTAGTGTTATTAGCATTCTGCATGTTGATGGCATTTCTTAGTTGAAATGGTTTGTCAGAGACAGAGTGACGGATTCTCTATAATAAAAGAGTCTGGTGGGATTTGGTGGAAGGACTCTGAACCAGTGACTCCCACGACTTGCCTTCCGAGTCAGGCTCTTCTGCTGCTTTAATTTACTGTGTGGTCCTGGGAAAGTCCGTTTACTTCTCTGGGCCTCGGCTTTTCCATCTGTAAAATGAGGGAGTTGCAGTAGAGCGCAGCCTCCTATTAGGGTCTTTTGTCCCATGTCAGGGGTCTGTGGTGCAACCATTTGAGGAGTGGGGGGACTTCATTTAGAGCAGTAGTGAAGCTGATTTTGTGTTTCACTAGGTCTGGCCTGGCCTGGCCTTTGAGAAATGCCCTTTCTTTCTTTTTCTTTTTTTTTAATTTTAATTTTTTAAAATGTCTGTTTATTTTTGAGAGAGAGAGAGAGCGCGAGCGAGAGAGAGAGCGCGCGAGCAAGCAAGCTGGGGAGGAGCAGAGAGAGAGGGAGACACAGAATCTGAAGCAGGCTCCAGGCTCTGAGCTGTCAGCACAGAGCCCAATGTGAGGCTCAAACCCACAAATGTGAGATCATGACCTGAGCCAAAGTCAGATGCTCAACCAGCCGAGCCACTCAGGCGCCCTGTGGAATGCCCTTCCTTTTTTTTTTTTTTTTTTGCCAAATCCTTTAGTCCTTTGTAGTTTTTGTCAAAGAATGGTTGTCATAAAATTAACTCTATGGCCCTGCCAAGTCCAGGTAGGGGATAAGATAATGATTAGATTTGGATAAAGCACATCAGATACTTGGAACTGTTTTATAGCGTCTTCTGAGGGGAAGCTCTGCCCTTGGGCACAAAGATAAACAGAGAGGAGCCTCTCCAGAGGCCACAGAGGAGGGTGGCATGTGTTTGGGGTGCCAGGCCCACTTGTGTGAAGTTTTGGCAAGCCTTTTTCACATCCCCACCCTCTCTCTCTTCAGCTCCTGGTTAGAAATACAGCCCTTGGCCTCTCGGAAAAAAAATGGTCATTATCATTTCATGTTCGCACCATCCCTGTACTGGGCAGGTTCCTAGAGTCAGCTTCTGCGGTGGCTGTTGGGAGACACTTACTCAGCTTTGGCAAGATTGAGAACTTTTTCTTTTGAAAGCTATGATGAGGGGGCAGAGAGCAAAGGAAACTGAGGCATTTGGTGTTTTAGGGCACTTTGCTTTTACGACATTCACAAAACTCAGCGTTGTCAACCTTTAAGTGAAGCAGGAGACTCCAGAGTTGTTACCCACATTTTACTAACTGCTAATAAACTAGGAGTAAGTCTCATGCTTCTGATCTTAGGCTGTAGGGTTACTGGGCCTCTGCTAGGAGTGAAGCAGTGACTCAAACATGAGAGCCCCAGGGGAGGAAAGGCAGAGGTTAGAAAGTCAGGTCACTACAACTTGGCAAGAGGTAAGAAGTCTGGCTCAACTTCAGAGTATTAGAGGCCTTGGGCGGCGCCTGGGTGGTTCAGTCGGTTGAATGTCACTCTCTGTATTTTGGCTCAGGTTGTGATCCCAGGGTTGTGGGATTGAACCCTTGGTTGTGGGATTGAGCCCTGTGTTGAGCTCTGTGCTGAGCGTGGAGTCTGCTTGGAATTCTCTCTGTCTCTCTGTCTCTCTCTCTCTCTCTGTCTCTCTCTCTCCCCCCCTCTCCCTGCTTCCCCCTGTGCCCCTCTCCCTCACTCGGGAGCTCTCTCTCTAAAAATCTTAAAAAAAATGTTAGAGGCCTTAGGTGTAGGGGAGACATTTCCTTTCTGCATAATCTTATTTCCATAATGTTTGAGTCCTACTTGGTCTTAAGCCTTGACCAACTGCTAGGACAGGCATTCCTGTTATCATCAGGAAAAAGGTCTAAATGTAGAATTTATTGATTCATAAAAGGTACAGATGTATATGGACAAAGAAGGGAAGAGAACTTGGTAAAAAATGAGTGGTATGGAATTATGGATTAAGGTATTTATGATTTGACAGTGGTTATAAGTAAGGTAAAACCATTCTATTCCTTGTCTCCTGTGGAAATCTTGCAGAATTTTGTCTGCTAGGTAATCCCTGAGGTTTTTAGAGTGTAACTCTACTGGAGAGTATGCTTTCGGAATGCTCAGAGTGGGAGGAAAAGTGGTTTTGTTGGTGTTTTTCTTTTGAAGTTGGCTGAAAAGAAGGCAGTTTGTAACAGAGCTAGATGTGTGCACTGAGGAGGGGCAGGTTGGAGAGGACCTGCTGGAGCTCTGGGGAGCGAAGGCAAGCGGTTTGGGAAGAAGGAAAGCTTGGCATTACAGTGCTGTAGGATGTAGCGTTTTCTGAATGGCTGCCCTCTAAATCAGATTTTAGTTTCCACACAATTTAAAAGTGCAGAGCCTGGTACTAGGAGCACGGGCCATTGTCTGTTGGGGGTGTGTTTGCTGGCCTTCTCCAGATAGCAATGATGCCGTAGTATTTTGCAAGTGTGTCCAAATTAGAAAATGGGTCCTTTTTTCTTTTTTCTTTCTTTTTTTCATGTTTGAGAGAGTGAGCACATGCATGTGTGTTTGGGGGAGGGGCAGAGAGAGAGAGGGAGAGAGAGAATCCCAAGCAAATTCTGTGCTGTCAGTGCAAAACTCGATGTGGGACTTAGCTCACAAATCGCGAGATCATGACCTGAGCTGAAATCAAGAGTCAGATGCTTAATGGACTGAACCCCCCAGGTGCCCCATAAAAATGTGTCCTTTTTTTTCTGAGACTGTACCCTTCCGATTTGGGGGTTAGAATTTTTTTTTTTAATGAATTGATAGGAATATTTTTATTTGGCAGCTTAATGGTCCATGAAATTGATAAGCCTGGGAAGCCAGGACTGAGATGTTGGGAGCCCTGCCCTTGGGATAGAGTGAGAACTGTCGGCCAGGCCAAACTAGAGCTTATGGGTGGGCTGGTAGGGCCTCTGGGCCTTCCAGGAATGTAGGGTCACTGGTAGAAACCCGGAATTTAGGAGCTCGGAAGAAGCTGATTTTGAAAGTGCTCTGGGAACCAGCAGATATTTTTGAATTATAGCCCAAGAATGTCAAGGGAAGTGCCAAGATGAAAGATGAGGGTCTGAGAGCAGAAAGGACAAGTGATTGAAATGTGAATTTCAGCAGGCAGGGCCTCAAAATGATAGATCTTAGTGTTGGTTTCTGCACACGCAGGCCTCTCTCTGCCAAGACAGCATGCTTTAGCAATTTGGCGTTGGTGACTCTTGGAGTCACAGCCATAGAGCCACCAGTGGTCTAATAGCCAGCTTGGTTTGGACCTCTACAGGATCACGTCTTCCAGAGCGAGTGTTGATGAATCGCTGGGGGAAGCTTAAGAATAATTTGCTCGTGGAATCACAGACTCAAGTTGTTTCTGTTTTAAATAGTAGGTTAAGAAGATGATGTATTGTCAAATGATACTTTAAAGTCTATGCTTAATGATATCTGGGTCTTGCTGGTCATCATGGTAATATATTATTAATATTATTATGGAGCTCTTTGTGCTAAGAGCTTTATTGCCGTTAACCTATTTAATTCTTACAAAATGCCATCGTGCTCTTCCCATTCTAGAGGTAAGGAAACGTTAGTGGTCCTTTTCACTAAAGCCTGCACAGTAAACGGTGACGCTAACCCGCTAACTGTAGTGAGTACAGAGGAGTCCATCAGAGGGTTGCTGAGGGACAGACAGCGTGAATAACATTTATTAATTAAGGGTCAACTACGTGCCTCGTGTTACACAGGAAACATTTCACCTAGTCCTTTTGGGTACCTTCTTCTTATCTCTTCTGAGTGAGGGACCTTCCTGAATTTACCCTTTGGGGAAGAAGTGAAAATTTCACCTTTCATCCATTTTCAAAATGGACATTAACCTAAATCCACATATTTAATGGTGGAATCAGTTCTTTGATATTATGTGTGCATGTCTTTCACATGAACGCAAATCGAGTAGCAGAAAATCCACATTTAATTTCTGAATATGTCTGAAGCTAGGGGTTGCTGTGTAACCTCTCTGGTCACACTGCATTCTAGAATATTTCTATTGTGAATAAAATACACGCTGGCCTCTGATTGGCTGTCATGAGCCGATCATGGGGCAATGGGAGGATGGCAGAGGTTTCTGGTGACCAGGAAAAGGTGAGGTGAGGGTTTCCAGGCTTCTCGGCTACTTGTGGCTGACTTGAGACTTTTGGCTGCTGGAGTGGTAGGTCTGGAGAGAGCAATTCAGCACGCCCATTGATGGTGCCTTTCTTTAAGCATCCGGCATGCTCCGGGGTGCGTCCTACCTTCTGATTTTCACTGGATTTCCCAAATGGACTTTTCTCCTGAGTAAGAGAGTCCGTGGGTCTGGGCAGTACTACTTGTCGGTGAAAGTGAATAAATTAGAATTTTTTAGCGTGAGTTAGGCTCCGTGAGTTGATGTTTTCCCTGAGTAAACCAATACAAAATTTCTGAACCTAACCAAGGCATGGTCTGGACTCACGGGCGCGTAGATACTTTGAGAAACACTGATTCAACCTCAGATTTTTCTAATACCTGGCCAGAATTTCTTATCTTCTCTTATAGCCAGGCTTTATTTAGTTATGCATTTTCCAGATCACTAGTGGAGACAGACAGCAAGAAACCTCAGTTAGCTTCATTTGTTCATGCCTTTCAGCAGATGTTTATTGAGCACGTGCTTTGTGCCAGATACTGTGGAGAGCTCAGGAAGACAGAGAGGAATGTACCAGAGCACTGACTGTAAGGTGCGCAGGAGAGATATGTGTGGAAAGTCTGGGGGACTGGAGGAAGGAAGGCTGGCCTCACTGTGTGGGAGTCGGGAGGCCTCATGGAGTAGGAGCCACGGCAAGGGACTCCTAATGTAAAATCCCCACTTCAGAAAACCTTTCGCAGCTGACTCCTTGTCCGTTTTTCCTTCCCTCCATGGAATTGCTACAGCCTGTTTAATCTATCCAGCACCTGGGATTTGCCACTCCTTCCAGAGGGGACCTAGAGATTTGGCCTTTCAAATCTCTGTAGCAGTGGTTCTCAAAGAGAAGGTGGGGGGACAGTTTTGCCTTCCAGGGAATATTTGTCAGTATTTGGAGACTTTTTGTGTGTGTGTGTGTGTGTGTGTGTTTTTGTTTTTTTTTTGAGAGAGAGGGTGCAGTAGTGAGGGACAGAGACAGAGAGAGAGGAGAGAGAAGAATCCCACGAGGGTCAGAGAGAAAGAGAGAGAGAAGGGCTCACCCAGAGTGGGGCTCGAGCTCACCCTGTGTGGGATTTGAACTCAGAAACCGTGAAATCATGACCTAAGTTGAAGTTAGATGCTTAATGACTGAGCTACCCAAGGTGCCCATGGAGACATTTTTGATTGTCATGACTGAGGAAGGAGTACCACCCACTACGTCTAGTGGGTAGAGGTCAAAGATGCTTGTAAAAATCGTACTGGACGTGCATGCACAGGATAGCCCTATGGAAAGGTAGTAGCAGGTGGTTAAGAGCCAGACTCAGGGTTCTAATCTTGCTCTGCAGTTTAATAGCCACATGCCTGGGACAGAATTTGTGGTGCTTTATTTTCATCATCCATAAGTAGGGATACTAATGGTGCCTATATGATACAGTTGTTAGGAGGATTTCATGAGTTAATATTTGAATATAATAATGAATGGTACTTGGCATGAAGTAAGGTCTTAAGTTATTATTATTTTTTATTTTAAGCAAAAACTTTAACTTTTGACTCCAAGGAGCTTGAGTTTAGAGAATCAGGGCGGCCGGGTTTGTGGCACCGCCTCTCCATATGCTTTCGTGTAAGAATTGGCCCTTGTTTTTGTTTCTCTGGCTCCTTTTTGTCCGTGGGTTTTATTTTCCACTGTTTCCGTCTCTTGATTCTAGGACTTTCAATAGCTTTGTCTTTCATCCTTTTTTCCCAGGGACCCAGATTTATGTCCTTAATGAACCTTTCCCTGGAGGGCTCAGAAGTATATTTATGATTTTTTTCTTAGCTATTTCTATTTTGGGAATGGTGAGAAAGCAGGAAGCAGGTCAGGGGAGACTGCCTTACTTCCTGATCGTCACAGCTCCCTTCTCTGTGAAGCTCCCTGCAAGATTGAGAGGCAGGTGGTAGTGCCTGCTTAGTAACTAACTCTACCCTCTCTCTGCCCACCAGCTCCGCCCCCAAGCTAGGTGCCTACTACTTCCAAAATACCCTGTAATTGGGTCACAACATCATCTGCCGGCTTGAAATCATTTCTAAAAATCAAAGCAAAGATGTGGAATGTGTCCGTGGGATTTAAAATGTCTTGGTCCTCTACTTGAAGGATTTGGAGTTGTTCTGAAAACAAAAGAGAAACGAACTTGTTACCTTAGGTGGCAGTGGCTCTGTGGCCTAGCCCTGTGACTTCCTTTCACTTGCAAAAGTGCTCAAACCATGGTCCTTGCTGACTTTCTACAGGAAGATGGGCTTGTGGCTTCCACTCAACAGATTGGATTTATACTGTTGAATTTTGCGAACATAATTGACTTGTTAAGATTGTTACTCTGTGCCTTGAATGGTATCAACAGACTAGAGAAAAGTAAGAAGTTAAGTTGTCATAAGCTCTCTAATTCCTTCTCCATGACACGGTCATCTCTCCCCTGAATGAGAGCAGTGGCCTCTTAGTGGCCTCCTGGCCTGTCCAGCTCCATTCATTCAGCTTGGCTTCCAAAGCACTGGGCGCGGTTCCAAATGCTGCCTGTGGAAACTGACCAGGGTGGAAACTGACCAGGATGGCCACTGTGTCTGCCTGTCTAAACTCTGTGTCTGGTGGGAGAGACTGACAGTGATAAAATGTGATGTGAGCTACCAGGAGGGGAGGAGGGAGGTACTCGGTGCTTCCCAGACCAGCACCTGCCCCGCTTGGGTGTAGGGGTGTGTCAGGCAAGGCTTCCTTCCCAAGGGAAGGGATGCTTATATATCCCTCAGCATGTCTGACACTTCCCATCTGTAAGGCGCCCCTGATTCCGGGCTCCTGCTTGGAGCCTTGCTGTTTCTGATGGCTTGCCTCCCTTCCTGCCCACCACTGTGGCCTCTCATTGAGTCGCCTTCTCTGTGGCCCCTCTGTTTATTCTCTGCACTGCCTGCAAAGTGATCTTCTGAAATCCTCTGCAAGTCTGGGCATGCCCATCCCAGCCCTCCAGGGGCTTCTCACTGCCCTCAAGGTGAAGTGCCAGCTTCTTGGTATCGCACCTGGTACCCTTCATGAGCTGCTTTGCTCTCCGTCTCATGCTCAGAGCTTGAGCCACACGGTTCTTACAACATGCCTGATTTTCCCCTAGCTTTTGGGCTTTGGGGCTTTTATCCTCTGTTCCCATTGCCTGCAACCATTCTTACTGTCTGTGTATTCTTTACTTGCTTGACTTTTGTTCCTCCCTCAGAAGTAGCTTAATCATCATCCACCTCAGTGTGTGTCAGAATGACCTGAGGGCTTGCTAAAACACACATTCTGGCCTTACCCCAGAATTTCTGACTCATAGGACTGTGGGGTGGCCCCACCAAAGTCGGTATTTCTAACAATATCCCTGGTGATGTCGATGCTGCAGGTCTGGGGACCAGGCTTGGGAGAACCCCGGGTACATGGTCGCCCCAGACAGGGTGACTGGCTCTTCTTGCTTCCGCTGTGAGCACCTTAATCCCGCTTATATCATGCCTTTGTTGTTACACTGCTTTGCAACTATTTACTTTCCTGGCTTCTCTTTAGTCAGTAAGCCCCTGGAGGGACAACACTTAACTTCTTCAGCTTTGTGCTCCCATTGCTTAGAAATCCTGGATGCTCAATAAACATTTGTCAAAGAATGAATATATGAGTGAAAAATAACTTTATCATTGGAGGCTTTAATAGATATGCCCCAGAACTTCTTTTAGCAGTTAGTTTTTCCGAATGTTCCCCCCAGTTGTGATGGTACGGGCTTATGACATGATGGTAACGAGATCGGCATGAGTTTAGTTAACATAAGAGCCAGTTGGCTATGTGGTTTTGTGTCCAACTTCTAGAAATCTAGGGGAGGGGCTCATATTAAGCACATTATTGTTTCTGGAATGACTCCGAAATACATAAGTTTTTAAATAGTGGCTTGGTATGAAAATATGTTTGCAAAAGAAATGCAGATGTCATTTAACTTAGCAACCGTAGCGTAACTGTGGTCTTTTTATTTGAAATAATAAATCCCAGTGAACTGATATTAAATGTAACCAGATGTTTAAGCAATCATTTCTCCAAGCCAGAGGGAGGGCTAGCTAGACTACTTCCTGTACTTATTCCATTCCTTGTTTACTGAGCGTCTCTCTACTATGTGCCGGTAGCCCTGGGACTATGGAATCAGTAAACCCCTCCTGCTGTCTTAGTGGGAAGAGCCATGGAGAAAA